>JAJTIZ010000126.1:0-103989 GCA_021365335.1 Phaeosphaeriaceae sp. PMI808
ATAGGTACTTAGGGTAAGTTCCTTAGTAGTTATAAAATACTAAAGGTTATTATAATTAGAAAGTACCTAGATTATTAATAGGGTATATTTAAGATAGTAGCGCTATATCTTAAATAACTCTACTATAGTACTTAACTCTTTATTATATATATACTAATAAGTTAATAGGCCTATAAACTTTCTACTCTAGAAAGCTATAGGTTTCTAATAATAATTAGATACTAACTTAGACGTCTAGGGTTAAAGTAGGATTACTACTATAGTAAAGTCTAATATATTAGTTATAACTATTACTATCTTCTTAGGATTAAAGTATTAGAGTACTAAGGCTTCTATAAACTTCTTTTATAGTATTAAGAAGGCTTTTTAGATATCTTTAGGCTATAACTATAATTTATACTACTTAGTTAGTCCTTTTTTAGTCTTCTAATTCTTCTTATACTAAGGCTAACCTCTAGGGCTAACGCGGACCTCTAGTAGGACCTATATAGCTATTATATAGTCTACTAGTAGCTCTATAATAGTAGAATAATTATAAATAAACCTTTAGTAGAAATTAGTAAACTAAAGAAGACTTAAATATCTTTATACCTTTAGGCTCTAGTACTCTCTAATAGTCTTTACCTATATAGGATCTATTATAATACTCTTAGGTATTATAATATAGCTTAGAAACTTAACTAACTTTATTAAGAAAATATACTTACTAGCCTTATAATAAAGGCCTATTCTATAAGTTAGTCTAAGACCTTCTTAATATAAGTATTATAGTCTTCTTATTTTTAGAGTATATAAGGATATTATTAAGATATATAATATACTCCTATTTACTAACCTACTAAGAGCTTAATAGATATATAACTAGAATATTATAGGTATATTTACTAAACTAAATAGTATAATAAAGTACTTAAAATAACTATACCTTATTTTAAAAGCTATCTTCTACTTATCTCTCTCTTAATATAGAGCCTATAATAGATATTATAAAGGTTAAGCTTATAAAGACTTTAGCTTTTAAGAGCTAGTCTAATATCTTACCTATAAGTAGGATTAGATACTAGTTCTTAATTATAACTTTATTTAGTCTATAATAGTCTATATAGAGCCTTATAGTACTATCTATATTTAGAATAAAGAGAATTAGTATACTTATAGGTAACTTACTAGGTCTAATCTAACCCTTCTCCTATACTATATTAAGGTATTCCTATAGGATATCTAATTCTTAGTATAATAGTTATATATTAGGAGGTTTAGGATCTTCTTTCCCTCCTTAATATCTATAGTATAATTATAATTACTATACTAGGTAAGATACTATATCTACTATTTACTAAAAGCTCTCTACTTATAGTAATACTTCTTAGTATATAAGCTATTTCTTCCTTATTAAAACTATCCTCTATAGGCTAGCTATATAGAGTATCCCTATAGTACTACTAGGTAGGATATAAGCTACTCCTAAAGGAGAGTTACCTACTTAAGTTCTTATTATATATACTAGCTATTATATAAGCGTAGTTTCTCTAGAGAGCTAAGCTAGTTAGGGTATCCTTAATATACTTCTTAACTATATTAAAATATCTAGTATTATTACCTTTAACTAGAGTAGCCTATAGTCTTAATACTATATAGTATCTTATCTATATTCCTACTAGGCCTAGTAATTATAGAGGAGGCTTAGAGGCTTCCTAATATAGGCCTTTAATTAAGGTAGTCTTTAATTCTATACTTATAGTTATATAGGTAAGCTAGTTAGGTAAAGGATATATACTCTTTCCCCTAAGTAATACTTAGAGTAGCTACTCTATATCTTTAATAAGAACTTATTCTTTATTATTCTTCTACTATTTAAACTTCTCTATAGAGAATTAAATTTTAGGGTTAGCTTCTTATAGCTATAGGTATCTAAGTATAATATTATACCCTTAAAATCTATAGACTAGAAGATTAGGACCTACTATATAGTTACTCCTTTACTATCTATATATATTATTAAGAGGTTATATACTACTTAGATCCTTAATTAGTTATTATCTAAGAAGGTAGTAATAGGTTTACTTACTACTAGTACTAGTAAGTAACTAGTATTATAGTAATTCTTATATTAATAAGTTAATCTCTACTCCTAAGTTATATAGTACTTAGAGTACTATTAGAGTACCTATAGGCCTTATAGGACTATATTTACTATAATCTATAACTATTTCCTATTAGTATTAGGCTCTAATTATAAGTAGAATAGGTTTATAATTAGGGCTTTCTTTTCTCTTATTATCTTCGCGACTAAGTAGTTATTATTTCTATTTTTCTAGTAGGTTTCTAATAGCTTTACTAGCTATCTAGTTTATAGTTTCTAGTATTATTATTTAGTTATACGCCTAGTATATAGGTAGGAGACTATTAGGCCTCTATTAGGGTACTATTATATCCTAGTAAAGGCCTTTATTTAAAAGTTACTTTCTATTTTACTTTTTCCTAAAAGAGTTCTATTCCTATAGGATATAGCTTAATACTTATATCTTAGAGAGCTTCCTTAGGTAGTATTAGGAGCTCTTATTCCTATAGTAGAGATTACTATTTCTATATTATAGATAGTATATTTAAACTCTTCTAGTTATTAATTAAGTTTAAGCTTCTATTTTACTAGAGCTCTTTTTAGTAGGTATCTAGGGCTTTTACCTATATATAGGAGATTTTAAGCTTTTATTATTATTAAGTTTTAAGAAGCTTTCTAGGAGTAGTAACTCTTTCTTACTAAGTATAGTAAAAAGGAGTTTAGGTATTAGTACTTCTCTATTTAAAATTCTAAAACTAGTAGTAGTTTTAGAACTTTATAAGGATAGGTTCTAGATAAGCTAGTATTATTCTACCTTTAGTCTATTCTAAGTCTAGATAGTCCTATTATTAATCTTCTACTAATTAGTTCTTAATAGATATTATATTAGATAGTATTAAGTACCTAATATAAGTAGGTCTTATTATCCTTAAGAGCTTATATAAGTAGAATACTATCTCTATATTTAGGATCTATTAAGCTACTTACTAGAAGAAAGTATTTAACTCTTATACTAGCTTTAGCTTTAGTTAGACCTTATTAAGTATTCTATAAGCCTACTATATTATTATAGCTACCTAGGATTATCTATAGATTACCTATTAGTTCTAAGTAGAGCTTAAAATACTATAGTAACTTAGTCCTATAGGTAGAAGATATTAGCTAAGAGTACTTAGCTTTCTAGCTTTAAAGAGCTTATATAGTAAGCTTAAATAAACTACTTATTAGAGGGGTATTTAGATAGAGTATCTCTTAGGTAGGAGGAATATTCTCTAAGAGGGTAGTATTACTACTATAAGATACTAGGTCTCTAGTATTAGAAGGATATTAATAGAGGAGTTCTAATACTATTATAAGAGTTAACTAAGAGTACTCTATAGGATATCCTAAGTCTTTAGTAGTTTTCTAAGTTAATTAGATCTCTTAGGGTTATAGCTAGCTATATACGCATTTCTTACTATAATTATAGTTCCTATCTTTATTAGATAGGAAGTCTAGGAAGTCCTTAAGTAACTTAGCTTACTCTTTTACTAGTTAATTCTATTCTTAGGTAAATTAATAGGAATCTTCTAGCTTATTAATAGTCTTATTATAGGCTATTTCTTTTATATTTCTTATAGGTTATTAGCTAACTATCTTAGAGTTTAGTAGTAAATTACGCTTAATAACTACCTTCCTAGTAGTAGTAAGAAGGATTTAAATTATAAGGAATTATTAGTAGGAGTTAAGATAAGTTTAAATAATAAGGTATATATTAATATAAGATAAATCCTTAAGAAGCTATTAGCTTCTTAGAGAAGATATATATATCTATATAGAGGTATATAATCTACCTATTATAGGCCTAAGGTATTCCTAGTAGGTTACTAAAGAGTATCCTTTAGGGATATACCTATAATTATAGGATATAGGTATATAATCTACCTAAGGTATCCTTAGTAGTTTACTAAAGAGTATCCTTTAGGGAAATACCTATAATATTAGGCTAGTAGTAGTAGTACTACCTAGTTATCTTATCTATAGTTTAAGTATATATATAAGTACTATTCTAGGGTTTAGTTTATCCTTTCTATTTATCTATCTATTTAGGAGTAGAATATAGTTAATATCTTTAGTTTAATTCCTAATTTTACTATAGTAGTTTTCTAAAACTTAGATATAAACTTAATATCTTAATCTAAGATTATCTTATCTAGGATTCTATATTCTAAGAGTATATTCCTTAGTATTATATATATAAATTATTCTATATTTAAGGCTTCTAGGTAGGGTATAAAGTATATATAGTATATAAGTATTTCTACTACTATAAGTATTATATTATATACTACTTTTATTATTAGGTCTTTAGACTTTAGTAACTTAACTATAAAGTTAAGTAAGATAATTCCCTATAGTCTTTCTACTAGTTCTATTAGTTATAGTTCTCTATATAGTAGATATCTTATATACTTATTATAGTAGTAGTCTATATATTCTACTAGTACTTATATAACTATTACTCTAGTATATAGGAAGTAGTATTCCTCTATTAGCCTTCTTAGGATTTTCTTAATTCCCTAGTATCTATATACTAGTAACTTATAGAATTATCTAATAAATTCCTTTTATATTTTTTAAGGTATATAGATTCGTCTATAGATTAGGATAAATCTATCTTATTCCTTAGTAATTTATTTAATATTCTCTATTTCTTCTAAAGCTTCTTTTATTACCTTCTTAATCTATTTTATCTACTTAGATTCTTATATTATAAGTTCTATATTTATAGCCAGTTTTCGATTATTATATACTAGTACTCCTATTTTATCTTTCTTAAATATTACCTCGCTCTATAGTAGTATATTATCTTTAAAATCTAACCTTCTACTTAGTATATCTACTTTAGGGTTTTCTATTCCTTTTACGTAAATAATCTTAAAGTTATAGGAAGTAAGAAGTTAAGCCTATTACCTTTACCTTAGTATTAGTTCTTTATTAATTATAAAGCCTATTAGGTTCTTATAGTTACTATAGACTATTATTTAGAATATTACTCCTTATAAGTTCGTTCTCTATTCTTTAAAGGTAGCTATAATCGCGAGTAGTTCTTTATTATATATATTATAGTTCCTTTTAGTAGGTTTTAATTTTCTTATATAGTAGTATCTAGGTCTCCTATTTCCCTATTTATCTTCTTATAGTAGAACTACTACTATTACGTTATTTAACGCGTCTAGTTCTATAATTAGTAGTTTCCTAAAGTTATATATCTAAAGAATTAGTACTTTTCTAAATTCCTTCTTACTATCTTAGAATACTTATTATTACTAGGTTATCTATTTAAAAGGTATATCCTTCCTAATTAGCTTAGGTAATAGTTTAATTTAATTAGACTAGTTATTAATAAACTTTTAATAGAAGTTATAGAAACCTATAAATAATTATATATCTATAAGGCTTTCTAGTATAGGCTAATTCTTTATTATATCTATTTTCTTAGGGTTAATCCTTATTTTTCCTAGTTTAATTATAAATCCTAGGAAAGTAGTACTCTATATATAGAATTTATATTTTTCCTTATTTAGGTAGAGTTTAGCTTTTTTAAGTATCTCTAGTATAGCTTATATATATACTCTATATTCTTCTAGTATCTCTAAGTAGGTTAATATATTATCTAGGTATAATATAATAAAGTAGTCTAGGTATAGTTATAAGATATTATTAATATATCCTTAGAAGGTAGTAGGTATATTTATAAGTCTAAATAGTATTACTTAGCACTTATATAGACTATACTTATATCTTAATACTATCTTCTATTCCTCTCCTTTCTTAATATAGATCTAGTAGTAGGTATTTTAGATATCTAGTTATATAAACTATTTAGATTATACTAATTAGTCTTATATTTCTATAATTAGTAGTAGTAGGTAGTAGTTTTTTATCGTAATTATATTAAGTTTTCGAAAATCTATATATACCTATAGATCTTCTTTAGTATTTTTCTTTAGAATAAATATTAGGGGATAACCTACTAGTAAGGATAATAGCCTAATCTATTCTTTCTAGAGTACCTTATCTATATATTTCCTTAATAATATAGATTCTCGTTCTATAAGTTAATAGATAGGTCCTATTCCTAGTTTTATATCTAGTTCTAGTAGGATACTATAGTCCTATTCCTTATATTTAGGTAGTTTATCTTCTAGAGTTAAGAATACTCTATAAAAGTCTATATATTCTTCTAGTATTTCTAGGGTAGTAAATAGGTAAGGATTAGGTTAGAGTTGGGTTAGATTACGTAATAGCCTAATCTAATCTAACCTAAGTTTACTAGATTAATACTAGTAATAGGTTAGGTTAGGTTAGAGTTATATAGGCTCTAGGTTTAAGTTAAGTTAGTATAGACTAGGTTACCTTAGGTTTAAGTAATATATATTTTGTATTAAATATAATTATATTATTATAGCGAATAATTATAGTATATATAAAATACTTTATACTTATAATATTATATAATATTATATAACCTAATAGGTACTCTAATCTAACCTATACCTACGCTAGTACTAGTACTAGGTTTAACTAAACCTATACTTAGGACCTATATAATCCTAATCTAACCTAACCTAGAGGGGTAGGAACCTTAACCTAACCTAAACCTAGAGTCTATATAACCCTAACCTAACCTAATCTATTAATAGGTACCCTAACCTATTTACTAGTCTAAGTATTTCTTATTTAATTTCCTTTTTTATTACTACTAATTTTAGCTAGTATTATTATAGTTTTAGCTAGTTATTAGGGTACTTTAGCCTATACGTTTTCTAGTTAATACTTATATTTACTTATTATAACTAAGGTATTCCTAATATAATATCTATTATATTAAATATTACTTATCCCTTCTATCTTATAAGTACTAGCTCTTACTCTTTTATTTTATATATAATAGGTTATTAGAATTCTTCTCCTTCTATTATATAGAGTATCTATAAGTATTTCTTTATAACTATAGGTATTTTATATTTTCTTATATAGGCTAGTAAATAGGTAAGGGTTAGATTAGGGTTAGGTTGGATTACGTAATAACCTAACCTAATCTAACCTAAGTTTACTAGGTTAGCGCTAGTAATAGGTTAGATTAGGTTAGAGTTATATAGGCTCTAGGTTTAGGTTAGGTTAGTATAGACTAGGTTACTTTAGGTCTAAGTAATATATATTTTATATTAAATATAATTTATTTTATTTTTACTAAAAAGTATAATTATAATATTATAGCGAATAATTATAGTATATATAAATACTTTATACTTATAATATTATATAATATTATATAACCTAATAGGTACCCTAACCTAACCTATACCTATACTAGTACTAGGTTCGACTAAACCTATACCTAGGGTCTATATAACCCTAATCTAACCTAACCTAGAGGGGTAGGAACTCTAATCTAACCTAAATCTAGAGTCCGTATAACTCTAACCTAACCTAACCTATTAATAGGTACCTCTAACCTATTTACTAGCCTATTCTTATAAAGTTTTATAAGGTAAAGTTTCTTATTACTCTACTATTAATAATTACTCTTACTTTAATATTTCTATATCTACCTATTAGGTAGATATATAGATCTTTAGAGTTACTATAGTTTACTCCTAGTTATAGTAACTTTAGCTAATACTTAGTATTAATCTTTTACTATATATATTTTAGGTACTTATTCTATAGATAGTAATACTATATATAACCTAGAATATACTTAATTAGTAGTAGTACTCCTAGTTTAATTCTTAAGTATCCTAGCCTATTTTATTTTTCTAATACCTTCTATCTATAGATTTCTTCTATTAGAATAGGTAATATTATAAGGTATTAATTCTCTCTAATTAGTATTATTTTATAAGTCTTCTTTACTCCTATATATATTATATATCTATTTAAAATATATAAGGCCTATACTATCTTATAGTAAGCTAGATATTATATATCTAGTTATTTATTATCTCTTAAGAAGAGTTTATTCTTCTAGGTATTCTTTTAGGTATAGTTACTACTTATTAGGATCTACCTTTATACTACTATATAATTATAGGTAGTTTTATTAACTTTTATAGCTAGATATATAATTTCTCCCTAGGTCTATTTATCTAGTAGCGCGTCTTCTATATAGAAGTTTACTTCTATCTAGCCTTAAAACTTTAAAAAGTAGGTTTTAGATACTTATCTATATCTCTATTCCTTATAAAGCTATTTTATAGAGTAGTTATTTCTTTCTTTTTTATAAAATCTTAGTATTTCTATATAGCTAGTATCTATATATAGTATAGAGTCTTATTTTTCTACTATACCTATACTTCTTATATATTTAGTATTTCCTTTTATATAGGTTTTAAAGTAGTATAGTATTTTTATCCTATCCCTTATACTAAGAGTATTATCTTAATCTCTTTCTTTAGTACTCTTACTACTCTATATAGGTATAAGTATAGCTTTATTAGAGTTACTTTCTATAGATAAGCTCTCTTCTCTTACTAGTATTATAGGCTATTTTCCTTTACCTATCTAGGTTACTACTAGCCTATTCTTTTAGGGCTAGTAACTACTATATACCTTATTACTATAGTATATATTATATATATCCTCTATATATACTATCTATTATAGGGTATTATATTCCTTAGTTACTACTAGCTTTAAAGATTTTTCTTCTTTTAGTTTCTTATCCTCCTTTATTACTACTACTCTAGGACCTAGGAGGTTCTATATCTTAGGTTTACTTTAGTAGTCTTTTACTTAATATCCTATTTTTTTATACTTATAGTATACCCCTTTTTCTAGAGTTCTTACTTCTTACCTAAGAACTTAGGTTTTTTATTATTTACTATTAATTATATAGGTTCTAGTCTATAATAGTCCTTTTATCTAAAGAGAAACTATTTCTTTAACTCTTTCTACTATAGGTATAAGTAGTTATTAATTATTACTACTTACCTAATTATAGTTTATAGATTATAGAGTAGGTCTATATAAATTAATTTATAGTAAATCTATAGTTTAAGTCCTTTATAGTATTTAGATATAAGAGCTTCTTATCCCTAATTTATACGTACTACTAGTATTTTAAATTCTAAGATATACTATAAAGTAGACTTAGTTTATTAGATTACTATAGTTTTTATTCTACTATATATTTTAAATTAATATCTCTTAAAGTATTTATAACTTAAAAATAGAGTAACTATTTCTAAGCTCCTTCTTTCTTCTAGACCTATACTTTCTTATAAATAGGTTTTAAACTAGTCTATAGCTCTTCCTATAAAGTAGGCTATAATAAATAATACTTTATCTATATTAGTTTATAGTCTATTAGTATTAATATAGAGGTATATAGCTATATTTACTATAAATCCTTAAAGCTTATATTAGGTTCTATTAAATTTCTCTAGAGTACCTAGCTTTATAGGCTTAGCTTAGTAATATACTAGTATAGTAAATAATAGTTACTCGCTATAGATAGTTAGACTAATTAACTATATACTAAGGGCTCTATTAGTAGTAGAAGTAGAGTAGAGGTTCCTACCTCTATTATAAAATAGTTTAGTACTAGTAAGCTAGGATAAGATAAGTATATAGGTAAAATAGAGATTAATTAATACCCCTCTATCTTTATAGGGGGTAAGACCTATATATATATTCTTATCTAGTAAGATTATATAGGGGGTTATATAGGGGTTTATATTATAATACTAGTAGGCCGATAGTATATTATAGGCTAAAACGCCTATAATATACTATTAGTACGCTACCCTATATTAACTATTCCTTATAATTATTCCCCCTCTTTATAACTACTATTCTTAGTAGTAGTAGAGGGCTTAGATGCGTATAGTAGACTTAAAGAGTAGGTACCTAAATAGAGCGTTTAGTTTTAGTAGGAGTAACGTTATAGCTATAGTAACTATAAATAAATACTAAAGTAAAATCTATTAACTTTTAAATCCTTACTTATAACTTTTACTCTACTATTATTTTAGTATTATTACTATAGATAATTTTAATAGTATTACTAGTACTCTATCTTCTCTAGTTTATTACCTAGTATACTACTATTATTTTTATATTACTAATATATTATTTAGTCTTACCTACTTACTTATCGCGCTAAACTTAAGTCTAAGTTACTTATTAATATTTACCTATACTACTTTAAGTAGGTATAAATTTCTTTAGAGCCTAGCTATAACTATAGCTCTACTTAGAAATATAAGGTATATAGTTAGCTTAAAAAGCCTTATAATACTATACCTATCTCTTATATTCTATCTTTAAATTTACTACTAGCGTTTACTATATATTTCGCCTATAGTAGAGATACTACTAATAACTAAACTAAGATATTTATAAATACGAAAACTATATAGGTTAAGTAGATTAAGGCTTTTATCCTTAAGAAGGCTAAGTAGAGTAGTACCTATAAGCCTTATAGTAATAAGATTACTCTCCTTTAGGTAGATACTACTAATAGAGTTACTACTACTATTAAAGGTATTCTTAATATTATATATTATAAGGTATATCCTCTTTTTTTTTTTTTTTAAGCTTATACTTTAACTATATTCTAATATTATTTAGAGTACTCTTTCTACTCTTAGTATCTTTAACGCGCTTTCCCTCTTAGCTACTAGCTTAGAGGGCCTAGATAATATATTTAGGGAAGCTTAAGGTAATAGTAATACCTTCCTAGATATAGAGATAGAAAACTATCTTAAGTCTAAGGATAAGTATACCTAGAGTTTCTCTAAACCTAATAGTAACTAGAATAGGCCTAAAAATAGTTAGACTAGTACTACTTCTCCTTAGGGTAGCTATTCTAGTTTACTAGGTACCTATATTATAAATACTATTAATATACCTAAATTAGTTCCTTCTTCTAATAAGTCTTCTAAGAAGAATCTTAATACTTATTAATCTACTTTAGAGTCTAATAGGGTTTTTACTTCTAGAGCTTCTTATATATTATAGTCTACTTATAGAGGCCTTAGTCCTACTTACTACCTTAACTTTAGTTAGAGTTTACTATCTTCCTACTCTTAACTTAAAGCTCTTCTACCTATTATCTTAGCTACTATTTTAGAAGAGTCTTAGTAATAGGGGGTTAAGTAGGCTAATATTACTACTACTACTACTAATACTACTATAGTACTATAGTAAGTTCCTAAAAGTCTCTTAACTCCTAAAAAAGGTAGTAAGGTAAGTTTTATTTCCTTCTTCCCTTTACTTTACTAATATTTTATAGGCTAAGGCTACTCCTCCTACTCCTATATTAACGCTAAAGTACTATTATAATACTAATTATATACTCTATTCCTAGAAGAAGGCTAAGAGTAGTAAGTTAGTTAGGGAGTCTAGTAATAAGTCTAGTAGAGATTTAGAGGCTAAAAGTAGTCTAGCTTCTTAAGATTAAGTTAGAGTTATAGTAGGTAGATATATAAATAGTAATATAGTAATACTACTTAAATACTAGTAACTTATTAGACTAATAAGGCGAAATAATACTAGGTTCTTACTACTATTCTTTAAACTTATTAACTAGTAATATATTAATATCTCTCTTTTATATCTATTCGTTATATTCCTCTATCTATCCTTTCTATTTAATAAGATATTTAATTTCTTTTCTAGTTTTTCTCTTTTAAAGGATAGTTTTAACTTTATAGTATTTATCCTATATTTCCCTATTATTAAGCTCTACTAATCCTAGTAGTAGTTCTAGAGTACCTATTCTATAATAGTAGGGTTTAAGTAGAGAGGTATAAAATACTAGATAGATTATTAAGTAATTAGGGAGTAGGAGGTAATAGGCTTATATTCTAATTATATTAGTAATCTTAAATAGGCCTATAAAGTAGGGTGATAGCTTTTTACTATAGAGTTAAAGGTATAGGTATTTTATAGATAGTAGAACCTATTCGCCTACTTAGAAGGTTTATAGGTAATAGTATTTTCTATAGTATATTTTCTAGTACTCTACTACTTTCCTCTAGTATTCTTCTAGCTCTATTTACTAGAGGATAGTCTCCTATATTCTTTTATTTATAGTAGGAATATCTAAGGTAGCTATAGGTTTATAGTTAAGTTATAGGTAAAACCTATAGTAGGTAAAGAAGGGGCTTATTCCTAAGGTTAGGTAGAGAGCGTTATTATATATAAATTTAGCTAGAAGGAGGAGACTAGTCTAATTAGTTTATTAGGTATTAATATATAATTATAGGTACTATTCTAGGGTTTAGTGTTACCTCTCTATCTAGCTATTTATTTATAGGTAGAATATAGTACTTAGCTAGCGTTTTACCTTTACTATAAAGTATATATTAGCCTAAAATTTAGACGTAAATATAGGCTAGTAAATAGGTTAGGGGTACCTATTAATAGGTTAGGTTAGGTTAGAGTTATATAGACTCTAGGTTTAGGTTAGGTTAGAGTTCCTACCCCTCTAGGTTAGGTTAGGTTAGGGTCGTATAGGCCCTAGGTATAGGTTTAGTTGAACCTAGCGCTAGCGTAGGTATAGGTTAGGTTAGGGTACCTATTAGGTTATATAATATTATATAATATTATAAGTATTAAGTATTTTATATATACTATAATTATTCGCTATAATAATATAATTATACTTATTAGTGAAAATAAAATAAAATATATTTAATATGAAATATATATTACTTAGACCTAAGATAACCTAGTCTATACTAACCTAACCTAAACCTAGAGCCCGTATAACCCTAACCTAACCTAACCTATTACTAGTACTAACCTAGTAAACTTAGGTTAGGTTAGGTTAGGTTATTATGTAATCTAACCTAACCCTAACCTAACTCTTACCTATTTACTAGCCTACGTAAATATACTTCCTTAATCTAAAATAATTCCTTAGGGGAGCCTAAAGAACTATATAATCTAATCTATAAAAAGATTAGTAAGTTTAAGAGTATTAATTATTTTTTAGTAAAGGATATATCTAGCTATCTTAGTATAGTAATCTATAATTATATAAACTAAGTTATATATAATACTATAGCGCTTACTTAGTAGTATACCTATTATAAAGTCTATAGTTAACTCCTACTAGAGGCTACTTAGGTATAGTAATAGCTATAAGACGCCTATAGGTTACTACTTAAGCGATTTTACTATTTAGTAGATAGTATAGGAATTAAAGTAGTTTTTTACTACCTTTTCTATATTAAGCTAATAGTAAGATTAAGAGAGTACTTCTAGGATCTTTACTCGCCTAAAGTACTCTATTATAGGATTATTATAGTATAGTTAGAGTAGCTCTACTCTTATTATAGGAGTAGGAGGTATATATAGTTATCCCTTATATTAGAGCCTCTTAGTTAGATTATAGGTCTAAGAGCTATTATTCTTCTTTCCTCTCCTATTACTTACTAGGTAGCTATAAGCGTAGTACTATTAAGTTACCTACTTATCTTTTTCCTAGGTTTATAGGATAAGTAAGGTAAGAGAGCTTATTAGGTCTTTATATACTAATTATCCTTTTATAGCCTCTTTAGCCTATATCTAAGTAACTTTTTAAGAGAGTATAATAGCTTCTTTTCTATTCTAATAAAAGGGAGATATAAGCTTATAGGAATATAAGAATATAAGAGATAATTATATTATATTATAAGGTATCTAAGGTATAAGATATACTATAATAATTAAGTCTAAGTCCTAAGAGGGGTACTCTTATTAGGGATAACTCTTAGTAAGGGATATACTAGAGGAATATCCCGAGATCCTAGAGATACCTAGGCTCCTATAGGTTACCTAGGTTTATATACCCCCTTTAGTTTAAAGGTAGCTAAGAACTAATAATTAAGGTATAGAGATAATTGAACTACTCCTAGGCGTATATATAATTAAGAGCTAGTTACTAGGTTTTAACTAGAGTATATTAAGCCTTATTAAAAACCTAGTAGGAAAAGAGTACTACTAGTAATTAGTATTTTTAAGCGTTAATAGTTTAAGAGAGAAGAGTAGTAGTCTATAATTAATTAGTAAGTATACTAGTATATAGAGACGTACTAGTTAATTAAGGTACTAGTAATCTAGTCTTATTACCTAAGGTTAGCGTTACTTAAGTAGTTATACTAGGAAGAGTAGTATCTAGACTTAAGAGTTATACTAGGAAGAGTAGTATCTAGACTTACTTACTAGGAATAGCGTCTAGACTTTTACTAATAGACTTTACCTTAGAATTTAGTATATATAATACTAGGTTATAGTATACTAGGGAGTAACTCCTAGG
The DNA here is from genome assembly GCA_021365335.1 of Phaeosphaeriaceae sp. PMI808. NCBI lineage: Eukaryota > Fungi > Ascomycota > Dothideomycetes > Pleosporales > Phaeosphaeriaceae > Phaeosphaeriaceae sp. PMI808. The sequence goes on from JAJTIZ010000126.1 coordinate 14,358, forward strand.
ACTCCTAGCTACTACTACTAATAGTCTATAAGGATAGAGTATTATTAGTCTAATAGAATATCTCCTAGAGTAGAACTAATAATTTAGATATAAGGACTTTATAATTACTATATAGTAGACTTTTTAGTTTATACTATATAGGACTTATAGGTTAATTACTATATAGTAGACTTTTTAAGAGTTTTAAGAGTTATACTACTACTAAGTATATTAGACTTTTTATTTTATACTACTACTATTTATAGAATAGACTTAAGAGAGAGATATATTAGGATATATATATTACGCGTTTATAAGAGAGTAGTTACCTATTTTTAGCTATACGTATACTACGCGTTTTTACTAGTTTACTTATCTAGGCTTTTTAAGTAGTTTAGGTACTAAAAGTAGAGTAGTAGGTTGTATATAATTAGTAGGGTTAATTATTATCTAATATCTAATCCCTAGGTCTACTTCTATATTATTTAATTAGTTTAACTAATCCTTTATTCGCGTTTAAATATAAGTTAAGATTTATATACATTGAGCTAAGTTTTCCTACTCTATAACTTTCTTTACTTTCTTCTTATCTAGTTTAAGGTTCTTATCTTAGAGAAAGGTATAGATATATAGGTATAATCCCTAGAACTTATCGTGTAACTCTCTATCCCTATAAGGGTAAGGAGTCCTCTATATCTTTAAAAAAGATCTCTTACGCGAGTTTAATAGAGCGTTTAAGTTATTTAAGTTATTTAAGTTATTTAAGTTATTTAAGTTATTTAAGTTATTTAAGTTATTTAAGTTATATAGAGACTAATCTCTATTTAGAGTAGTTATAAAAGCTAAGTTATTAACTCTAGTAGGCTCTAGGTATAAGAAGCTAGCTTAGAGAAAGTTAGAAATAAGACCTTTAATAGTAACCTTATCTAGGATCGCTAGTACTTAGGTTGAAGTTAAAGTTAGATTAAGGATATTACTAAGTATAGTAGAGCTAGTAGTACTAGTATAAGTACTAAGTTACGCTTTAGTATACTTTTATTTAACTTTCTTAATATTAATAGCTAAAATAGACGCGTAGCCGCTATTAATTTAATTAAAGGTAATTAATAGGTCTCTTTATAGGAGAAAGTCTTAAACGTCTAGGATCTAGTAAAGCGCTACCTTATTGAAAGCTAATAAGAAGTTATTATACTAGTCCTTAATACTAGAGTAATTAGGCTTATATTTACTTATCTTAAGATAGGCTAAACGTACTTCTACCTTCTTTTTAACTAATAACTAATTAAAAAGCTTATATAGGACTTTAATTTACGCTATAATAGTTAAGTAAGGTTTTAAGATAGGGAGGAGTCTAATATCTATTGTTTTAGTAATATAGGCTTTAAGCTTACTTATCTTTTCTTAAATAGTATAAAATTCTTTACGCTTTTCTTTCTATACTATAATTAAGCTAGTATTATTATTAGTTAGTTTATTAGGAGGCTTAATAAGCTCCTTTAAGTTAGTAGATTCTAGATTAACATAGTTCTAGATACCCTAGGTGCGTGTATAACGCTTAAGGACGTTAAACTAATTATTAAAGTTATCCTTACTAGATAGGATAGGTTTTTTAGTAATAACCTTTAAGTAGGAAGGTATTATAGGTAGGTAGGTATAACATTATTTTACAAATAAGTATAGATTAGGCCGGGCTTATAACTATAAGCTTATAGGAACGTAAGAATATAAGAGATAATTATATTATATTATAAGGTATCTAAGGTATAAGATATACTATAATAATTAAGTCTAGGTCCTAAGAGGGGCACCCTTATTAGGGATAACCCTTAGTAAGGGATATACTAGAGGAATATCCCGAGATCTCGGAGATACCTAGGCTCCTATAGGTTACCTAGGTTTATAGGAGATTATAGCTCTACTTATATTTCCTTAGTATCTTACTAGATTTTATTAGAGTTATCTTCTTTAAGATAGGGCTTACTTATTCCTAATAGAATAATTATTTAGCTTCCTACTAGTATCTCTCTATATTCTATAGTAGTAACCTAGTCTCCTTCTAACTATAGTTTCTCTTATAGAGTCTATAATATATCTTTTATATATATATCTAGTATTTCGCCTTCGTCTATAGGTCGTCTTAATAGCTTATCTATAGGGTTTATTTTCCCTAGTCTATACCTTATAATAAAGTTATAGGCTAATAGAGTTATAGTATAGTTAGCCTATCTCCTTAATAAGGCTCTCTTACCTATAAAGCTCTTAAGGTTATTATAGTCTATAAGTACCTCTAGTTTTACTATAAGGCCTTTAATATAGTATTACTAGTATTTAATTAACGCTATAATAGCGAGTAACTTAAGGTTATATATAGTAGTTCTTTTCTACTAGAATTAGTTTCTAAGACTAAAAAGCTACTAGGTACTAGTTTCTATCTTTATAGAGTTAGGAAAAGATAGCTACTAGCCCTTATAGAGAGGTATCTATTTTAATTCTTAAGAGAAGAGTTTTATTATAATACTAAAGTATAGAAGCTATTAAGAAGAGTTTATATAGCTAGTATTTTATAGTATTAGCTTTAGGTATCTATTTAAATAGACCTACCTTTTTACCTTTTATAGACTCTTTTAATAGGTTAGTAATAGGCCCTATAATTTTAGAGAAGCTACTAATAAAGCGCTAATAGAAGTTAGTAAATCTAATAAAGACTTAAATATCTTAGAAGGAGGTAGGAGTTAGCTATCCTATTATAGTTTTAACTCTCTTAAAGTCTATTATAATACTAGTAAGTTATACTATAAACCTTAGGAACTTAATATAGTCTATTATAAATATATATTTTTATAGATTAATATAGAGGCTATACTACTATAGTTATTCTAGTACCTTTCTTATATACTCCTAATAGTCTTCCCCTTTTTTAGAGTAAATTAGGATATTATTAAGGTATACTATATAAAAGATATTAAGGTATCCTACTAGGACTTAGTTAATATACCCCTAGAATATAGCTAGGGTATTAGTTAGGCTAAATAGTATTACTCTATACTTAAAGTAGCTATATTATATATAAAATACTATCTTCTATTTATTACTTTACTAGATATAAATATAGTAGTAGGCGTTCTTTAGGTTAAGTTTAGTAAATACTACTAAACTACTTAGCCTATCTAGGGTTTCCCCTATAAGAGGTAGTACTAGTTAGTTTTTCTTAGTTACCTTATTAAGGCCTCTATAATCTACGTAGAGGTATAAGGTTCTATCCTTTTTTAGTATAAAGAGTATAGGAGTGCCTATAGGACTAATACTATTATAAATCTAACCTATATATTTCGCCTATACTATATAGTTATATAGTACTTTAAGCTCCTTTAGTAATAGGTTATATAAGAGCCTAAAGGGGGTAGTTACTCCTTCTTTAAGTTCTATAGAATAGTTACTACTATAGTATTCTAGTAGCGTATTAGCTATATTACTATTAGCGATATTATCGAACTTTTATAGTTACTCTAGTAGAGATATAGGGGGGTTCGTAGCTTTATATAGGTTTTTAAGTATTATAGTGTATACTTTTACTTCTCTTAGGATAGAAGTACTAAAGGTATTTAGATCTTCTATATAGAGCTAGGATAGTTATACCTTATAGTACTATTATTTTATTTTATAGTCGATTACTACGCGTACTACCTTAAGGCTAGAGAGGCTTAGGAGAATTAGTTTAGTAGCGTTAGTAATACTATAGAGTATAATAATAGATTACTACTTAGTACCCTAGCTATCTTTAGCCTTAATATAAATAGAGTAGGCGTAGAAGTAAGTAGTTATTATTAAATTACTAAACTTAAATATTAGGAGTATAGTATTCTTTAGCTCCTATAATCCTAGATAGAGTACTAGTTTTTTATCTATAGTATTAATAGTAGTAGCACTATTAAGTACTAGAGTAACTAATACCTATTTACTTTATATAGGGCTATAAATAGAAGACTAGACTAAAATAGGTTCCTCTAAGTTAATTTAGTAATTAGAGTTAGAGAGAGTCCTTTTACCTATTAGTTTTTTATTTAGATTAAGTTAGAGCTAGTAGCTAGTTACTCTAGCCTTCTCTTTTTACTCTAGTAATCCTTTACCTAGTAGCTAGGTTTACCGCACTAGAAGTAAGTATTAGGGCCTAGGAGTCTAGGCCTTAAAGTACTAGTATCCTATTATAGGCGGGAGTTATTAGGAGTAGTAGTATTATTTAAGGGGTTATAGTTAGAGCTCTAAGAGGTTTCTAGTCGCCTTAGTACTAATAGTAGTCTACCTATATATTATAGATTATCCTCTAAAGTAGCTACTTACTCTATTAGTTCTTATCTAGTTATTAGAAACTTAGAGTAGTTAGATAGGATAATATAGATTTCTAGTTTAAGTTTACTATATAGGTATATTATAAGGTGTTTTTATTTATATAAAGGGTTAATTTAGTTCTCTAAGGAGGAGAGATAAACTATAAAATTATTTACTAATTAGGAGTCCTTCTATATAGTCTTCTAATAGAGTAGTATTACTTATAATTCCCTATTAATAGGGCTTTTAATAGAGTTAAGGAGGAAGGTTATTATACTATACTAAGATAGCGTTTTATTATCGTCTTCCTACTCTCTCTAGATCTAGAGCTACTAAAGAGTATTCTAGAGATATTAGAGAGTAAAGGCGATTTTTTAATCCTCTAACTAGAACGCTATAGGGTCTAGGCGGAAAGTAATTTTAGTCTTAATTTAAAGTCTTAATACTCTTATATACCCTTTCCTTTAAATATAGGTATTTTTTTAATTTTTAGTCCCTTTATTAATATAGGTTTAGGGGCGTATTACTAGCGCTATAGTAGTAGTTTATAGAGGTTATTATATACTATTAAGAGTAGAGGTATAATAATAGGTTAGGATAATCGTCTTTCTAATAGCTTATTATAGGCTTCTAGTTCTCTAATTTTAATTTATTCTTTAAGTTCTTCGCGCCTTTACTTAAGGTATACTAAGTACTTACTTATACGTTTAGGTATACTACTTAGTACTAGTATTTCGCTTTCTTCTATTATACTTATAATACTAACCTAGTATCCTTAGGTAGGTAGATTAATTAAAATTATAAGGGAGTTTAGTACTAGCGAGCTAGGACGAGATAAATATATAGGTAAAATAGAGATTAATTAATACCCCTCTATCTTTATAGGGGGTAAGGCCTATATATATATTCTTATCTAGTAAGATTATATAGGGGGTTATATAGGGGGTTATATTATAATACTAGTAGGCTAATAGCGTATCGTAGGCTAAGACGCCTACGATATACTATTAGTACGCTACTCTATATTAACTATTCCTTATATCTATTATATTTTTATTATCTCTATTAAGATTATAAGCTTAAATACTCCTAAACTCCCTAGCCGAGGCTCTCTTAGAGCTTAATTTAGTTAAGCTAACTCTACTATACTAGCTATACTTATATTATTTTAATTAAGGCCTAGTTTTCTTCTAGAGTTTTATAGGTTATTACTATTTTTTCCTTTATCTCTTTAATATCTTTATCATTTATAGTTACGCTAGAACTAAGTCTACTTATAATTAGTCCTCTTAGAGTTATATTTATAATTCCTAAATTTAGGTAGTTAAAGTATAGTAGGTACTACTTACGAGGAGTAGTAGAGATACTAGGGCTAGAGTTATAGGAATAGTATAGTAATAGTAGGAGGGATTATTAGTAGTAGTAGTAGTAGTAGGTAGGTAAGTAGCTTTATAAAGGTTATAATACTATAGAAAGTAATAAGTAAGGAAGCTATTAATCTTAACTATAAGGTTTCTATCTATATATAATAATATACTTATATACTTAAAGGGTCTTAGCTAATCTATTAATCTATAAGGGTTATACTTATATAGATTATAGATTATATTATATAATCTCCTTATATATCTAGGTTATAATTAGTATTATTATATAACCTATTATCTAAGTATCCGTTATAGTATTCCTCTTCTAGTTCGCTATTAGGTTCTATAGGTTTAAGGTCTAGTAACCTTACTATAACTATAATAATACTACTTAATCTACTATATTAATATCTATATATTAGCTTATAATATAGTTAAGTTATACGTATATATAGGCTAGTAAATAGGTATAGGTTAGGTTAGGGTTAAGTTAGATTATATAATAATCTAACCTAATCTAACCTAAATTTACTAGGTTAATACTAGTAATAGGTTAGGGTTAGGTTAGAGTTATATAGGCCCTAGGTATAGGTATAGTTAGTATAGCCTAGGTTACCTTAGATCTAAGTAATATACTTTTTATATTAAATATAATTTATTTTATTTTTACTAATAAGTATAATTATATTATTGTAGTAAATAATTATAGTATATATAAAATACTTAATACTTATAATATTATATAATATTATATAACTATTATAGTAACTACTATAGTTCCTATAATACTAGTACTACCTACCTAAGCTACTAGTCTAAAGAGCCTAAGAAGAGCTTAGAGAGTCTCTAGAGTATAGGTATAATATAGAGGCCTTATACTAAGTATATAAGCTATACTCCTAATATATATCTTCTAACCTAAACTATTATTTAACTTCCTCTTATTATATAATATCTTATATTATACCTAAGTACTATATATAGTATATTAATTAAGCTCCTAAAGTAAGCTCTAATATTCCTACTTATTACCTCTTATAATATTATATTATATTACTAATCTAATAACTAATATATCCTAGAATTACCCTAATACTCTATAATTAATCCTAAGCTAGCTATAAGCTCTTTAAGCTAACTCTACTATACTAAGAGCTAGTAATAAAGTACTATATACTAGTCTTACTAAATAAGAGGACTACTATTAATAGTAGATAGAAGAGCTCTAATATAAGCTTAAAATAATTAAGACTAAGTCTATACCTAATTCTTCCCTAGTTATTATTATAACTAATACTAAGAGTAACCTAGTTAATACTAGTAATAAGATACTATCTAGAGATAGCTTAACTTCTATAATAATAAATATACCTACTACGCTAATAGCCTAGCCTTATACTAAATAACTACCTAACCTACCTATATTTAATAGTAGGAGAAAGGACTTACTACTCTTTATTACTAAACTTTAATATAAGCTCTATAGTAATACTAATTAATACCTAAATAAAGAGTTAAAACTTATTTATACCTACTCCTACCTTAAATAAGATCCTACCGCTTATAGACCTACTTATAGATAGTAATATTATTACTATAGAATAATTTATTAAATTCCTATAAGCTATATATAGAGACCTAAATAAGGAGCTCTTAGTATAGAGTAAACTTAATAATCTAAAGTAAGGAAGAAAGAGTTTCTTTTCCTATTTTACTAAGTTTTAAAGGCTAATTACTAATACTAGTTTAAATAAAGCTACTTAGATTAATTAACTCTAGTACTCTCTCTTAGAGGAATTATAACGCGCTATAATAGGCGTTAAAATCCTAGACTAGCTTAATAAGTATACTAACTTAATTACCCTATATAATAATAACCTCTAATACCTACTAAACTACTAATACTACTATAGAGCTTAATATATAGCTATTCCTAGAGACCTAGATACTATAAAATTAATATAACTACTAACTACGCCCTAGCTAGCTCTATAGAATACTAGAAGTATATTAAAGAAGGATATTACTTTAAATATAATAAGAAAGACTATATCTCTTATAACTACTCTATTTCTATACTATAATATACTTAAGTAGTATACGCCTATATTCCTCCCTATATATAAGTAACCTAGAAGCTCTTATAGCTACTAAATATTATCTTTATTATACTACTCTAACTAGTTCTAAGGGTACTATAGATCTCGCTCCTACTCTTACTCCTATAAGGAAAAGCCTTATCTTAAGAATAATTACTCCTTAGGACTACGTATTTATTAAATCTCTACTAAACTCTAGTCTAAGCCTTACTAAGATACCTAGAAATACTATATAATAACTCTATACTTACTCTAATAAGGCCCTACTAAGAAAGACCTAAAAGCTCTTATAGATATAGAAGTAACTAGTATAGTATATATTTATAGAGATTTACGCGTAACCTAAAATTAAACTAAATACTACTATTTATATAATATACCTAACTAGATTTACTAGAACTATACTTAATAGTAGAGAAATCTCTTATACTATTAATTTAATCCTCTAATATAGAACCTATAAAGAGAACCTACGCCTATATATTATAAATATAGGTTACTATAATATAATTCTTAGCTAACCTTAGATATATAAGTATAGGGTTAGTATTAACTATAATTATAAATAGTTAATATTTAATACTTAATACTATATAGAGTACTATATACGTAAACCTAAATCTACTACTTTAATATATCTTATTACTCTAATATATAACCTAATATCTATTACTTATATATCGCCTAATATATCTTATTATCCTAATACGCGACGTCGCCCTAACGCGCCTTATTATATAAACCTAACTATCTAATATAAATATAACTACTAGTTACTAAAGATAAAGTACTAGCTATAAGAACCTAAGATAGAACTAAAAGGAGAACCTTTAGGTATCCTAAAAGCTAAGAGGAGGAGCTAGACCTTATATCTTAGCCTAGCCTAGATATATACTATATTAGAGCTACCCTACTTATAATATAGTATAGAAGTATAGCTATAAGATATTTATAGTATTAATTACTAATATTAATAAGGCCCTTACCTTAAAGGTCTATACTAACCTACTAATAAAGTACCTATAGAGTACTATAACTTAATTAAAGTCTTCTTATAATATAAAGTAGATTAGCTACCTAAGAGATAGAAATATAACCTTAAGATTAACCTTAAGGATAGTAAGTAACCTAGATTTAGCCTATTATATAGTATATCCTAAAATAAGCTCCTTATACTATATTAGTACCTTAAAGATAACCTAGTAAAAGGCTTTATCTAGGCTAGCTTATCCCTAGTTACTTTACCTATAATCTTTATTAAGAAACTAGGAGGAGGTCTCTATTTCTATATTAACTACTAAGCTCTTAATACTATTACTATTAAGAACTAGTATCTAATACTACTAATCTAAGAGATACTAAACTAACTTATAAAGCTAAGTACTATATAAAACTTAATATTATTACTACCTTTAACTATCTCTATATTATAGAAGGTAATAAGTAGCTAACTAACTTTTATATATATTATAGCCTTTTTAAATACTTAGTTACTCTCTTTAGCTTAGTAAATATACTAAGTATATTCTAATACTTTATAAATAATATCCTATACCTCTTCCTTAATATTTTCTATACTACTTATCTTAATAATATTCTTATCTATAGTAAGAACTTAAAGAAGTACTAGAAATATATCTAAGCTATCCTTAGAGCTCTAAAAGAAGCTAGACTATACCTTAATATTAATAAGTATAAGTTCTACTAATCTAAAGTTATATACCTAGGCTATATAATCTCTATAAGTAGAGTAAAAATAGATCTAAAGAAAGTCTAAGTAATCTAAGACTAGGAATACCTAAGTAATATAAAAGATATATACGCTTTTATTAGATTTACTAACTTCTACTAAAGGTTTATTAATAACTTTTCCTATATAGTAGTACTACTAGTATCCTTAACTAGAAAAGATACTAGGTTCTCCTTTAATAATACCTATCGCGACGCGTTTAACGCCTTAAAATAAGCTTTTATAACTACTCTAATCCTCTATTACTTTAACCTAAGCCTACCTATAGTAGTAGAAGCTAACGCCTCTAACTATATAATAGTAGGTATTCTATCTTAAAAGGATACCTTAGAGACTATCTAGCCTATTGTATATTACTTAAAAAGAATAAACCCTACTAAGGAAATTATAAGATCTATAATAAGGAGCTACTTATAATTATATACTCCTTTAAATACTAGAGACCTAAACTAGAAGGTATCTACCTTCCTATTACTATACTAAGTAACTATAAGAACCTATAATACTTTATAATAATAAAGTAGCTAAGTTATAGATAAGCTTACTAGTCTAAGTACTTATCTTACTTTAACTTTATAATTACTTATTAGCTAGGTAAGGAAGGAGAAAAGCCTAATATACTAATATAATAATCCTAAGACTAACTAGCCTAGGAAGAAGCTTAAAATACTTATCTAAAAATACTATTAAAGCTAAATCTCTTTATTACCTATAGCTTATCTCTAATAGAGATAGATTAATTAATCTAAGAGATTATTAATAATAAATATAATACTAACCTATTTATCTAAGAAGTACTAGGCCTCTTAAGAATAGGTACCTAAAGATTAAAGAAAATTACTATTACTAAGTATAAGGAATAAAATTATTACCTATATTACTAAGGATACCTTATAATCCCTACCTATAATAAGCTTATTATTAAGCTCTTATATACTACGTATAACTCTCCTATAGGAGGCTACCTAGGTTATAGTAAGATACTAGAGATTCTCTAAAGAGAGTACTACTAGCTAAATATATTCTAAATAATCTACTATTATATCGCCTACTATTATACCTACTAAAGATTAAAGGCCTCTTATAAAAAGTACTATAGCCTATTAAAGCCTCTACCTATCCCTAAATACTATTAGTAAGATATATTAGTTAACTTTATTATTAACCTACCTAAGTTAGAAGGATATACTAATATTATAGTAGTAGTTAATCGCCTATTAAAGTACTAGTACTTAATCCTATATACTAGAATAGAAGCTCCTAATATAGCTTACTTATTTATCTAATATATTTAGGTAAACTATAGCCTCTTAAGTATAATTATCTCTAATAGGAGTAGATAGTTTATCTCTACCTTCTAGGATAAGCTCTATAAGTAACTAAATATTAACCTATACTACTTAATAGCTACTACCTAGAAACTAATAGCTAAATAGAGATTATAAACTCTATAATAGAGTAAGTCTTACGCGTATATATAAATTACTAGTAAAATAATTAGGTTACTTAGTTACCTACTACTTAATTTAAGGTAAATAATACTATCTTAGAGTTAACTAGACTATCCTAATAATAGCCTATTATAGCTAAAATCTATAAATAGGCTTTAAGCTACCTTTAGCTATAAAAAGGCCTACTTACTAGGCCTTATAAGCCTCTAATACTAATAAGATAATTAATAAGATATATAATATAACTTAGTTTATCTATAAAGAAATAATATAGGCTAAGCCCTATAATAAGAATATACTAATAGGAAGTACTCCTAGTACTAGCCTATTAGGTAGGTAATAAGGTCTAGCTTAATATATATAATATATAAATATAATAAGCTTTAAAGAAGCTTAATTAGAAGAACCTTAGCTCTTACTAAGTAGTTAAAGAGGTCTCTTCGTACCGTACTAACTTAAACTACTAAGCTCTATAAAGATATACTCTATTTTCTATATCTCTCTACTCTATCTAGCTAGAACTAATTACCTACCTAGCTAGTAACCTATCCTACCTACGCTAGTAATAGTAGATAATAAACTTAAATACTTTATTAAGAATATTAAAGGACTCTACTATAATAAGAGAAAGAAATAATATAAATACTATATAAAATAGATAGGCTATAATAACCTATCCTAGGAGCCTACTATAGAGCTAAGAGATAATAAAGCTATAATTATTTCTACTAGTAGTACCCTAATAGATTAGAGCTACTAACCTAACCTAAATTAACCTAATATAATATAAAACTAGTACTAGTAGTAATAATTACTATATAAATAACTCTTATAGGAGCTTAAGAATAAGAGGGGGGTACTATTATAGTAACTACTATAGTTCCTATAATACTAGTACTACCTACCTAAGCTACTAGTCTAGAGAGCCTAAGAGAGCTTAGAGAGCCTCTAGAGTATAGGTATAATATAGAGGCCTTATACTAAGGTATAAGCTATACCCCTAATATATATCTTCTAACCTAAACTATTATTTAACTTCCTCTTATTATATAATATCTTATATTATACCTAAGTACTATATATAGTATATTAATTAAGCTTCTAAAGTAAGCTCTAATATCTCTACTTATTACCTTTTATAATAATAACTTAATAGATACTCTAACCTAACCTATACCTATACCTAGAGCCTATATAACCTTAACCTAACCTAACCTAGAAGGGTAGAAACCTTAACCTAATCTAAACCTAGAGTCTATATAACTCTAATCTAACTCTAACCTATTAATAGATACTTCTAACTTATTTACTAGCCTATATATATAGAGGTATATAAAGTTAGTAGAGTAGGTAACTTACTTATATAGATAACTTACTTCTATAGATAACTTACTTATTATATATATTATCTACTATAAATAGATTATTATTATAAGAGGTTAAGAATTATAAGAATAGAAGCTAGTTCTAAAGTAAGCTAGCTTATAATACTAGGTTAAAAGAGAGAATAGCTTACTTAGCTCTATATTTCCCCTACTAGTACTAGTAGTTATCTTTCTCTAATAAGCTCTAAACTACTAAGTCCCTACTATATATTCTATACTACTATAGTAATAGCTACTAAGCTATTAGCTACTCTTTTTAAGGTCTAGGTTAGTAGTATTAGCTCCTTTATAATTACTTACTTAATATTAAAAGTAGTAGTAGTAGCCTAATAGCTTTATAATTAGCTAGTATTAAAAGATTAGAGGATAAGCTATAGTCTACCTTTATATTAATATAATAATACGTTATTAAGTTAAAATATAATTTATTAATAGAGTAGGTAGTAGTCCTAGTAGATTCTATATTACTTAGTAGTTTATATTACTTAGTAGTAGAATATATTATAGCTATTAGGGAATAGAAAAAACGCTATAAAAACTAATAGAAAATACTATATCCTAAATGTAAGAGCTCTAGTTATAATAGTATTAGTAGTTTATATAGATTACTATAGAAATAAGGCTATAAGATATATACTATATAAAATACTATAGCTAATAGAACTAGTAGAACGACTATAGGGAATAATATCCCTTAACTTTATAGTAAAACTTCTAAAGTCTAAGAACCCTTAGGAAGGTAAACCTTTGGACTGGCGAATCTCCGGATGCGCATCTTCAGATTGCGCCTCTCATTTGATAGGTTTGCTTGTCTGGTCAACCACAGTAGCGTCGTATCGGTACCTTTACCCAATACAAAAAATAGATAGCACTACCAGATCTAGTTAAACTTCCGCGTAGGCTAAACCAGTACTTTGGCATTGCAACATGTTTTTATTGGTAGTTGTGGTGTTCTCGCTTCTATAGGGCGACAATTATTGTGTACATATTTAGCCTGTTTGCTTCAAATGATCCGTATTAGGCAGGAGATTATAATTGCTTGCAAAGCAAGGTAGACTACTGTATGAGTAGGCGGAAAAGGCAGAGAAATCCGAAGATGTTAGCGGCGGTGTGTACTTCTTCAGTGTTTTGCTCTGATAACCAATATTGAATTGACATGTACCTTCTGCCTTCGTCTCATACCCGGGCAAACATCCTGGTAGCCGAAAGCAACACTGAAAGCAGTCCTATCGCTCACGATCACGATACTATAAGTAAAGTCGCTACTTCCCCTTATTAAGCGAAGCAACGATTATAAAAGTAACCTCATTGCACGCGCTCCCAAGACTTTAGGCTCAAGAGGATATTAATCAAGATTTCTCGAAAAGAGCAATTGGTTTAACTTATTCCACAATCCTCCAGAATATCTCAACATTATTTTAAGGCATATTTGCTCATACTAAAAGGATGAGGCTTTACGTATCAGTAAGAGTGCTAGTTTTCGAGTTACTCTTCCAGTATGTCTTCGCCGCGAATATACGAAGCATTTTCCTATTCAAAGACGTTATGAAATCCAACACTGCAGTCATAAAGACATCCGGTTTCAACTCTCTCATTATGTTCGGTGTCGGAGTCCTTAACAATGGCGACATCATGTACTACTCGAACACCCCAGGCAGCCAGGATGTTCTCATTGCATCCGACGGCGCATATGTGGGCGGCGATGCACTCGCCAGCAAGGTGCGCTCGTTCAAGGAAGGCACCACGGGTGTTAACAGGGTTGAAATATCGATGAACTCGCAAAACATCGTCTCTTTGATGGCCAACCCAGGGGCGGGCCCTGAGTCCCGTTTATACCGCAATTTCAAGGCGCTGAAGACGGCATGGAGCCTCGATGCTGTCAACAATGACGACGAGTCCATCTACAACGTTGAGGGTACTGTCAATTTTGCTAAGATGCTAGGTGTCATTGGATATAAATACACCATTGCGCCGTACACCAATATCAATTTTTGGAACGCCCTAAGGATAGAGCTAAACAAAGGCCTTGCAGAGGCCAACTGGCTTCTTGATAGGGTGTATCTACAGTGTTATGACGGTGGTGCAGGAAATAATCCAAGAACTTGGGAGTCATCGCTCGGGATAAAGATTGTACCGCTTTTATGGGTTATCAATGATTCAAAGCCGGGCTTTGGTGTGACGCCCGCGCAGGCGCAAACTAGGTTTTCGGGATGGCATCAGCAATCTTCACTTGCTGGTGCTGGGTACTGGAATGATTATGATATTGAAAAACTGGGATCGTCGTACACAGAATATGGAGGAGTTCTGGCGCGTCTGTTCCCATAGGAGCCTTGTTCAAGTTGCCAATACACGTTCTTTTGAGTAACCTCGCCCAGGTAGCTATACGATAAGAAGTGAATACATTATGGGATTATTCTGCATTTTCGTTTTCGTTCCTCATCAACTACTTCCTACTTAATTCCACTCTGGTTTCCTAATTCAGTCCGATGTGTTGGAATCGGCACCACTGTTTGCAATGTTATGAGAGGAGAACGTGAGATACATGGAGGTAGTAATTCACAATTGATCGTCTAATCAATCGGCTGGCGAAAACCTCATATACAGGGTATAGCGATGGCTAGAATTGACAGAAACGGTAGTTTGGTTCATTCCTTGTTAGGAACCAATATGATGTGGTGTCATGTTAAACATTTGGACTTCACTTAGCCTCGTCAGCGTCATCCTTCTCAACCAAGACAAACTCATCGTCCGTGTCATGCGCATCCTCCTTCTTCTGCTTCTTGGGCGACGGCTGCTGGGTATCGCTGGGATCGAACGGATCTTGGGTTGGGACATCGGGCAGTTTTGAGAGGATTTGGCTAGGTTCAGTGGTGATCTTTTGATTGGAGCTTGGGTTGTCTTGGACAGGCGGAAAGAAAAATCTGGGTGTTTAGGTCAGCTAAACCAGGTGTCGCGATGCTCTACCTACTTACGGTATGTTATTGTGATAGAAATCTTCATCCTTTTGCAGGAAGTTGCAGAAAATGACGCGATCCAAGGTGGCTGCCTTGTCCTGTTCAAGAAAAGCGCGCACTGTCGTTAAAGCCACCAGACAAGCATCCCCGCTAGGATAACCGTATATGCCTGTGCTTACGGCGGGAAAGGCAATGCTGCGACAACCATTATCGACAGCCAACTGCAGACTGTTTTTGTAACATCCTGCCAAGAGCTCCCACGCAACGGTCTTGCTTAGGTTCCAGTACACTGGCCCAACAGTGTGTATGACTTTCTTGCTGGGCAGCCCATAACCATTTGTGATCTTGGCACTCCCAGTGTCGCAGCCACTCAGAGCCGCACATTCATCGTAGAGCTTTGAGCCAGCGGCGCGATGAATGGCACCATCCACGCCGCCGCCGCCGAGCAGCGAGTTGGTGGCGGCATTGACAATGGCGTCGACGGCGAGGGTAGTGATATCTTGCTTTATCACGCTGATCTTGTCATTAAGCTGTGCAGATGCTTTGTAAGCTGTGTCAGTGACAGGCGCAAGTTTATTGAGCTTGTATAGCAACGAGAGGCTGGGTATGTCGTCGAGGGCCAAGGGAGCTGCAGACGCCATTCGAGGCGAGGCTGATATGGATTTTGCCAAGTAATATGCGCTCGACATGGATGGATTCAAAGAGTGTTTGTGTGATTTTTACTTGTGGTATCAGGAATCATCCATGTAGTCGGTGGTCGAGGTTGGCGGGGCAGTGAAAGCTATGGTGCGGCGCTATGGTGGTGCCTAGGGCGGGGTGTGAAGCTTGGGCCAGCCATCAACTTGTCATCTCCAGTTTGTCCACTATTGCTACAGTACTGTCTTGGGTCTAGCAAGCGCAATCGCTATACTCTTACCCTTTTTCAAAATCAATCTAATGATATGCCTTCATTATTGGTGTAATGATCAATGCTCTTCGCTTTCATCAATAGACCAGCGCATTGAATTGTCCCGCTATCTGGCTCATGGGGCGGTCGTCAACATCAATCCTTTTTATCACAAGTCACAATAATGGTGAAATAGATACTCAGCCCACAAAAGCAATCTTGTAGAATTGCAAACCACTATCTGCGCGAACCTAACGATGAGCGGACGGAATAAACAACTAGAAAAACTATTACTAGGTCCCGAGTTCATTAGGAGCTTAAAGACGTAATTCTTTCAGGTACCCCGCAAAAGCACTTGGACTGTACAAATTTAGCTTTGCATTCTGCTGTCTAAAGAACACCAATCAGTAGTAGCATGCCGATTCATCGCATTCGTCGTACGTCGCACTACAAATCTTTACCAGAAAGGGTATCAGCGATCTACTCAGATACCAACAGTAGTGATGTAGAAAGGTTCGGCTTGTCTCAAGAGGCTACAAGATTTGAGCTTCAGCGACATTCGATGCGAATAATGCGACCATTGGTATCAAAGGAAAGGTTATAAGAAGGCTTCAACCTCCCCATGAAAGAAGGAACATCACGCCAGTTCATCGCCGCTTCTTCAGCACTACTTTTGTCCCCACGACTTCAAAGTACGGTCCTCCGCAATTATCATGAAGGCCTCCACGGTTCTATTTGCTCTTTTCACTTCCATCGCTCTTGCATTTCCGCTCGATGATGCCCCAGTTGAAGACAATGCTCTCAGCGTCAGGGTATGATCTTTTTTCTTCCAAATTCTGCTTTGCTATGACACTTATGCTTCACAGGCTGCCAATTGCAAGGGCTACTACACTAACTGCGGCTGCGCTTGGGCTGGCAAGTTCGAAGCTGTGTGCTCTGGAGATGGCGGATTCAACTTGATGGAGAGCTGTTCTTTGTGTATGGGCAGGTGCCGCTGCAAGAAGAAGTAGGGAGGTTGGAAGTGTTTGGTCAAATGAACGCGCTTTAGAAGAGGTGCTGTCCGTGGATGATTCGAGTGATGCAAGTCTGTTTGGGCATATCTTCTGTCGTTCTCGAGATAGTAGTACTTCGATTTAAAATTTATTTTTGAGTATTTTGATCAATATTTTCAGACTTGATACGCCTCGATCCTTAGGTAGACATTGGAGTTGATTGGATGACAGTATGTTGATTCCTTAGTGTTTGTAACGTTCGGCGCTTGTGAACATACTAGTGTCGTGACTGATCAATTCTACATGGTTTAATTTGTTGAAGGTCAGCATTGCATAGAGCTAGCTTATTCGATTGAATATATCACGTCAATGCTGAGTGAGATATTGGCACACTGGAAAGTTGAACTTGCTATCATAGTCCGAGACGAAAAACATACATTACGTGAGGAAAGGACCTTAAGTTCTTATTACACTATAGTCACTGAATAATTTCCTAGATAAATTACCGTTCATTTCTATAATTCCTGACATGGATAAGATGGAGAGAAAATCTAAACACCCCTAGTATTCTACATTACAATTTGTCGCGCGCAATAGATTGAGTAATGTAACACACTATTCATGCTTACCTAGATATGACGGAGCTAGAGCCGATATGGTAAATTGATATGAATCTTACGTCAGCCCTTCTCATATCGGTACGTTATTAAATGATTCCGCATATTGCTGACGATGTTTGCCCGGCATCTTTTATAAATCAGATTTCAACCTTGAGCTTATATTATCACATGGTCTCCTAGGGGCTGAATTAACAGAGTTTACCTCCGGCAATTCTGGTCCACGGTATTGTGCAATATAGCATATCAATATGCCCTGCATGTTCTGCCTATAACCCTAACTTGGTATGCCTTGTGATTGCATGAGTATAACGCCAACCGCAATATGGATAGTATTTAAGGGCAGAATTATTGAGTTTCAGCTCATTCATCTCCTGCCTCCAAATCACATCCCTATTCCTCATGGTGCTCCCACATCATATCGCCATATCCCTCGCTGGGACATGGAAATTACTGAATCATTCGTCGTCGGTTCCAACCTTGCAATCGACTATCCAAGTTCTAACACGTATAGTACTGACCTCAACGGTAACCCTACAAACTTAACGGATCTTGGGAAACATCCAGCTGGTCAACTGATATACGATGCCAACGGTTACATGTCTGCGAGCATGACTTCCACAGATCCAGATCAAATCCCGCCCAATCGCAGCCCTGCACCTATGACGCAAGAAGACTACATTCTTATTGGACAGCACACCCTAGTATATGCGGGTGAGCTGCATGTTGCGTGGGAGAACAGCTCCGCGACGGTGGGAAGATTGACGCATGGGCCGCTGATCATGTCAAATAAGCCGAGTTGGCTCGGTACGAACCAAACGCGCAATTACATAGTGACGAAGAAGGAGAAAGAGGGGGACATTCTGCATTTGTGGTTGAAGGATGAGAAAAAGAACATGATTTCAAATATATTTTGGGTGCGAGGAGGACCAACATAATTTGCCTCGAGCGACGACATGCATGAACACGACCCAAGGTAGCCATCGGCTATTGCCCATTTTTCCTCTACATGCAAACTCATTCCTAGTCTTACCTCTTCTCTTGGAAGATCTCTACGCGTTCTACGTCCTGTTGCTTCTCTTCTAGACCCTTATTCCTGGCGATATCTCCCTCCTCGTTCAGGACAGGCTTTCCACGTATCTGTCCCCAAACAGCCTTGTGTATTGGCCTCATGAAGAGCATATCCATCTCCTCAAGCGAGATACCCTTAGTTTCAGGTACAAAGAAGAAACTCCACACACCCATAGCAAGGAGAATAGATCCGAAGAAGAAGTATGCACCGTATCCCAGATCGGAGATCATGTATGGCGTGCTACGCGCAATGATAAAGGAACCGAGCCATGTGTCAGCAGTGGTGATTGACACACACAGCATGCGGATATCCAATGGGAAGATCTCAGATGCATATGTCCATGTGATTCCTTGCCATGTAGCGCAAATGATGAAAGCATTGACGTAAACTGCCACCATAGCGAGGTAGCCCCATCCATCGCGGGTCGTAACGCCCCTGAGAGCAGTACCAGCGGGATCAGCCTTCATGACGTATCCGCCGATGTAGAACATAGGAATGCAACCGAGGGCTGCACCCCAGATAAGGCCTTTGCGACGCCCGACCCTCTCAACGACAACAAATGTGAATGTACACATGCCAATCGTTTTGCAAATTCCGTAAATACCAGTGGAGAATAGCTTAGTCGAGGTGCCAGTAATACCGAGAGTCTCAAAGATCCTTGGAGCATAGTAAGTGATGATGTTCACGCCAGTGAATGATTGCAGAAACATGAGGGCCAGACCGATCGCCATGCGATTCCTTACACCCTTCTGGAACAGCTTCATGAATTGTGCCTTCTTACTCAGACGGAGGGTGCTGCGCTGTTCAACCTGTGCTCGGATCTCACTCATTTCATGTTGAATGTATCCATGTGAAGCGTCGAGGCAACGAATCTTACACAAAATTCTTTCAGCAGCTTCGAAGTCATCACCTCGGGCTTTCCATCGTGGACTCTCTGGGCACCAAGCAACGCCGAGCAGAAGAAGAAGGCCCGGAATGAGCTGAATGGCAAGAGGAATGACCCACTGGGCTTGACGATTGACATCGATAGTTTGGTCGGCTGCATAGTTGATCCAGAAACCCAGCATACCTCCACCCTGCGATGCAATTTCGAAGATACCAATGAGTCGACCTCGAATAGAAGGCGGAGCAGTCTCGCTAATATACACAGGGACGACCATAGAGGAGGCGCCGATACCAAGTCCGGCCACTGCTCGGCCGCCATAGATCATGTTGAGAGAGCCTCGGGATGCCGTCATGAGAGTGCCACCAAGAAGAAAGATACTGGAAGCAATAATCATAGTCTTCTTGCGGCCAATCTTTTCAGCGAAGGGAAATGCAAATAAGGCGCCAAAAAAGCAGCCAGCCTATTCATGGTTAATTGGAAATCTAGTGATTCGACATGGCGTGTGTGCTGACCTGGAAAGTAGAAACAATGTTGCCTTGAGTTGTGTCACGTTGAGTTTTGGGCATACCACGCATGTTGAAGTCACGCTGAAACGAGTTCAGTGCCATGGTGCCACCAATGACTGCCGTATCGTAGCCCACTGTGTTATCTGGTCAGAATTGCACGCCCCCTGCCCCTACAAAAGATGGCTCGACATACTGGCTAAAGCAGACATGGATGCGATGAGAGCAATAAGATGGATCCTCCAATTCCGCACCTCTGGAGGATCCAGGGTTCCCGTTGCGTGAGTACTGAAACAACCCATGGTGAATTTTGAAGAAGCCCTGGTGGTTGTTTGGTTGCAGGTGTCAATGACCGTGGCCGATGAACACTCAGGGAACCCTACAACATGAGCTTTATACCATGTTAAGCAAGATGAAGATCACAACTCTGTATCAGTATCGGCGATAGCACCGATGCTACACTGCCCTGCGGCAACGGTCATCCATGGTGGCGGCACACACGCGAGCAACGTGCCGTGTCGGTGCACTTACTTGATTGGGATACATTGTAGAGGATCTGGGGATAGGTGAGCTTGGCGTCAGATTTGCTGAAGGCTTGGGAGAAGGTTGATTGCATAGGGGCGTTTGGTGATTGGCAAGGATGGAGTGAAGGTTGCTTCAAGAAATCTTGGCACAGCCGCCGTGGGGTGGGCCGATGCGGGGTAGTTTGTAGCGGAGAACTTCCGAAATCTACCTACTCAGGCAGACTAGGGGGAGAAAGCCGGCTCCCAACCACCAAACTCACTTTTCACGACATTCCCTGTACCTCTTGGACACCCCCACATCCCATGAGTGGACCGGTTTCTTCAGCTAGGACTTTTTAATCATGAGCGTTGGCTTGCCTAGGTAGACATCCATACATCCATACTGTGACAATCTTTCCCCGCCTATGATTGTCAGACTGTGTGCATGTTGCCATCTCGTCTCGAGTCGACAACTACCTGGGCACCTGGGTAATATCAGCCACACAAGAAATTGCGGCTCTTCAGCGCGGTGAAGGCACCGATACCACCGCATCAACTTCGGGAAAGATTGTGTGCCCTAGGCCCACCCCGCCCGCGGAACGGAAATACCACCCCATAATAGACTAGTTCCTCCGATTTTTGAAAAAAGCCAAGAATGGCTGACTCACGCCACGTGAACAATCCTAGGTTGTATGATTCATCCTTGTCGCCACTGCTGCTTTTCCGGAGACTCTACCATCAATTCATCAATGATCATCTTTGTACATGTCAAATCTGACCTAATGGCGAGAGCCCTGGGCCGGTACAGCAATTGCTAGTATCTACTCCAGAAAATCTTGCTTCTTACCCCACATCCCATCCATTCCTCAGGGTCTGTGGGGAGACCCACTTGAATCCACTTGAATATCAAATTTGCAATCCAGTCCTCACCAAGAGCTTGGCTGTCGTTTGAACCTTGCAAAACCTCTGGCTAGCCGATCTTGACGAAGGATATAAAAAATGGGGCATTGCCTTCACCGACACTAGGTTCTTCTATGGAGCCATATTCCTTATTCTCTCGCTTGCGGTTTGTTTGATGACTCAATGCGAAGCTGCAATGCTTGCATCAACATACCAAGGGATACTTACCCGATGAGTTGCTGCTCTATTATTGGGCCTATTGGGCCTCGGTCTGCATGCTCCAACGTGCATATATCGCGAACCTGCGATACGGCGTTATCTTGTTCTCTTACTCTACTCTTCGTACCTGGTCTTCAATAGTTCTTGTCAGGCTCTCTACGGTGTACAGTGCCTCGGCCTTCTTTCTCTTCGGTAGCTCTTCCGCTGCTAATCACTATTTTTTCAATCAACGAACTTTCCTTTCCTAAATACAAAATTCGTAGAGATTGTCATGTCAATACGTCCAGAGTTACATTTGCTTAGTATCAAACACACCTTACATATTTTGTTAGGAACAGCATCTAGCTTACTTTCAACAAGTTTTCACCCTAGACTTACAAGAGGTTCAAAGCAGTTCTCAATTAACGACATGACTGTTAATGAACCGCGTCCTAGTCTTAGAGGTTATAGAATCCTGCGAGGGACTAATAAATAAGTAGATGCCCCTCAATCAAGGCGAACTGTTCAAAAACCGAAAAGAAAGCTTCAGATGTATCTCCAAATGGCGAAAAGGTGCCTGATCCAGGGCAATAATGAAGTCCATTCGGCGTTGCAGTTCACACCAACTAGGAACAGCACGAAACCACGAGTCGTTTCAAAAATTAAAAATTAAAAACAGTTGTTGCTAGCAGTGGAAAACAAGGAGTCCGGCGTAGGTAGTATAAACAGTGCCCTATTACCTATTTGCTTTCGCACAAAAAGGCAGAACTATTAATTAAGGCATTGCTCTTGCTGCTATCGTCAAAGTTGATATTGAGCTCTACGGATACCGGAAGATTCTTGATTGCTGATTTATGATGTCAATAAGACCTTCGTCAAATAACAGCTTCGTGGTTAAAAACATTGAAAAAAGGTCTGGGGCGAAGACACAAATGCAACAAAGATAGAAAATGCGTCCTTTAAAACTTATATCAAGCAAAAAGCCATCCTATATTGAGAAATTGAATCATGTCCCTCATTCAACTTTTATGTGGCTTGGATAAAGGAAAGAGAAAAAGTTCCATTGAAATCCTAGATTATACCCATCCACAACTTACCATGGTAAAATTCTTCAAGAACGTCATGAACAGTTCGAACAGGGATAGTCTACTGAGCAATGAAGGTACATGCGTGTGGGTTATAACGAGCAGCGAGTAGATCGAGAAAGTCGTTTCGCACACTAGCTGTCTCGCCAAATATTTTGAATCCAGTTTCTCATGGCATATACGAAAATTGTGGACTTGAAGCGCATACCCAGGGTTTCATTTCTCTATCTCAAGTTTCGAGCATCTGATTGAAATGTATATTGAAGTGGCTAGGCACTTTGATGAAAATCAATGAGAACATCTGCGCCGCCATCTTTGGTGTATGTTTTTCATCAATTTGCCTTGCAAATTCCCGGAAAACATGCTTCATCAATCTATCCTATGTGGTAAAATATGTCTAGAATCAAAACTCGGGTATCGTACTCCGATATGTTTGAAGCCGTTTCTCGCATTGATAATTCGAACCACCTCCCGCATTTACGCCATATCCCATGACTTCATATAATACGGCTCAGGGTTGCCATAGAATAGTGGCCGCATGACTTGAACCTCCTCGTTTTCGAAATTGTTCAGCTGTGCCGTCATCGATCCTGGCACATGCTTCGATGAATACCACGGTTCTGAATTTGCGACTCGTAGGGTCACCAAATTCCTACTTGCGTAATGTGCGCGAGCCAAGTGTGGTGACAGCTGGGACGATACAAGATTCAAAAGTGTTTAGTATGATGAAGTACGATAAAAAATCTACTCTCACTCCCCCGCCAACTTTCCCAAAGCCTCTCCCTCAACCCTCAACCCCACCCACTCTGCCTTCTTCTTCGCCCCAATAACCTCACTCTGATAGAATTGTAAACTAGGCTCATTCCAATCTAAGCAACTCCACTCGAGCCTCTTGCCCCCAAGTTTTAATACCTCCTGGGCCAGTGCTTTCAACATTGCCTTGCCGTAACCCTTTTTACGGTGAATGGGTCGCACGAATAGATCCTCGAGGTAGATGCCTGGCACGCTGGTCCAGGTACTATAGTTGTAGAAGTAGAGCGCCATGCCGGCGATTATGGAATCGGGTTCAGTGATGAGAAGTGTCTTTGCGTAGCCAGGGGTGAAGGTGGATGTAGCTGGGTCGTAGTGGGAGAGGGTGGCAGTGAGAGAAGAGACGGTTGCTTCAACGGATGAGGACGCTTTTTCGTAGTCGGCCAGTTCTTGGATGAGGGCGAGGATTGTAGGGACGTCTGGATGTGGAGTTAGAAGGGTTCGTGACATGGACCAAGATTGTTAGTACCTTCGCGGGTGGCATGTCGGATTTGTGCGTTTTCTGATGCCATGGTGTCTCAAGATAATAGTAAATAATGGACTAGTGGAACGTGGTTATGTTGGCGATGGAATTGCAGATGGCGAATGGTGGGGTTTTGTAGTACTTAATGGCAGAATTGTGGGATAGCTATGTCGGGATTCGGAATGGTTTTCACCGCCCTCGGTAGTCACCCTTCGTAGTTGAAATGCCGGCAGTGTCACGCTTGATTTTCCAGGCATTGAACTCTTGCCGTAGGGGGTGCTCGTCAGGTAGATGATCGGTGTAAAAGGGAAAGCGTACATACTCGCCTTTTTCATTGCGTGGCCGGAGCATTGGTTGAACCTGGTCTTTGGGACCCACTGGCTTGGGTTTCTTTGGCGGTGTCAGTGCCTTGCCTGCTACGTCTGCTCCCGTAAAGAGCGATGGCTCGGTTGGCGCGTGATATATCTCGCTACTGATTCTTTGGATGGGTTGGCCCCAAACTGCGACCCACTGCTTGCGCTCTTGGTTGTATTCGACCTTGCAGCACAGGTGAAGGATACGTGAGTAGAGTCGTCGCATAAAATGCGGTGTGATGTTGTGTGGACGCCACATGCCTGCCGGCCTATCCGCCTTGTTCAGCTTGTCAAGCTTCAAGCCGTCGGATATCGTGTGCAGATGACGGTCGACATGGCTGTCTTCTTCTACGCCCAGGCTCGTCCCAGGTGTTCTTGGCTTGACGAGACTGACTCTCTCAGTCCCGCCAACCATTGCATACATCTTGTCCCACTCTTCTGCTGGCAATGGCGGTAGAAGGCGGGTCATAGTCTCACTATACCAACGTCGCACGTTGTTGCGTGCTCGTTTGATGGGCATAGGCCGCAT
The DNA here is from genome assembly GCA_021365335.1 of Phaeosphaeriaceae sp. PMI808. Lineage (NCBI taxonomy): Eukaryota > Fungi > Ascomycota > Dothideomycetes > Pleosporales > Phaeosphaeriaceae > Phaeosphaeriaceae sp. PMI808. The sequence continues at coordinate 39,466 of JAJTIZ010000126.1, forward strand.
CCAGACGTTATGCACTGGTGTCTTTAAAGCCGACCCTTTGAGCTCGCGGTTGATGGAGATGCCGCGTTGGTGTTGGGAGTTAAGCGTGGCACGGAGCCGAGAATAGCGGTCAGAGATGTCGATGATGAGGTTGCGATTGGGCGCTGGCTTGGGGGCATCAAAGTACTGTAGATATCGCTTGTTGCTGGAGTAGAGCTGCTGGAGAGGCGCTGAACCCTGGGACTTTGACTCTTCGAGAGTTAAATCCCCGTCCACAAGCGGACTGGGCTTAAGTAGCTGATCTAGTAGGGCATACTTCCTTCTTCCCAGCCGTCCATAGGCGAAGAGAAGGACTTTCCGTAAACAGGGCAGCTCGCCCTGATTCGCACGTCGAAGGTAGTGAATCCCCTTTTGGGCCTTCTGTTGCAGTGTGCTTGTGCGCTGCGTGATGATGCTCAGGTGGCGTCGCTTGAACGCCCTATGGTGATACTTTTGCACGGCCTGTAGAGGGACTGAGGTAGTTGTCGCATTTTCCTTGGGCTGATAGGCTTTGAAGCGGTTGACGATGTAGTGGCGAAAGTATTGGCGGGCAACAGGGTCAGGGAGGTACGAGGCTTGTCGCAAGAGGGCGCGCAGAAGGTGTAGAGAGTGGGAATTTGATGTGGACATGAGGTGGTAACATGGCACGTGAGAGGAGCACGTGAGTCGAGGCTTGATGGGGTGCACACACACAGACACGCACGAAACGGTGATTCAGTCTGATTGGTCGCCTTGTCCCAGCCGAGACGCGTTCACGCGAATGTGGGCGACTCCACTTTCTCTCTCTCTGCAACCACCCAACAGCCAACCAGCCATTATCACTACCACCACCACAGCAACAACTAACAACTACCGCCACCACCACCACCACCACCGCAATAGGCCATGCTTACTGTAGATTTGTCTGTATAATGCAATTTGTATGATGCAAGTCACCCACTCTTCACTGTCTGCCTCCTTCCCCCAGGGCTCACCCCCTCCGCCGGCCGGCATGTACCACGCCATGGTTGCCCCCGGCTTCAATCGCTCCTTCTCTGATGCTGCCACCAGCTTTCAACAACACGCCATGGAGAAACCGCAAATCTATACGGCCGTCTATTCCGGTGTCAGCGTCTATGAAATGGAAGTTAACCGCGTCGCTGTAATGCGCCGACGGTCTGACGGCTGGCTCAATGCGACGCAGATCCTCAAGGTTGCTGGTGTTGACAAGGGCAAGCGCACAAAGGTGCTGGAGAAGGAGATTCTACCGGGCGAGCATGAAAAGGTGCAGGGTGGTTATGGCAAATATCAGGGCACGTGGATCAACTATCGCCGTGGACGAGAATTCTGTCGCCAGTACGGCGTTGAAGATGTCCTGCGCCCCCTCCTCGACTATGACATGAGCGCCGATGGCAACGCCGGACATGGCATCGAGACACCGACCAAAGAGCAGGCCATGGCAGCAAACAGGAAGCGCTTCTATACCCAAAGCATCGATAGCCGCACCACCAGCCAGAATCTTGGCGGTACCTTCTTCTCCAATATCTCCACCACCGCAACCAGCGCCCTGGCCGCCATGAACAAGGTTGCGCGCCTCAATTCGCCTGCCCCTCGTCCAGCCAGCTCGTCCCAGGCACGCAGGTCAATGGCACGGCAGTCCCAGGCACCCGTCACGAGCCAGGAGTCCTTCCGAACTAGCAGCCAACAGAGTGTCCATAGTTTGGCCTCGGAACGCAGTTTCAGTGGTGCCAATGGACATGCCGACTCTGCATACGGTACGGGCATGGACGATGCCCAGGAGCCACCAAGAAAGCGAATGCGCCCGTCACAGGAGGAGTCCTTTTCACACCTCAGTGGCCACGACTTCTCTATGCGCGATCATGGCTCACCCACAGAACCAAGCGACTCCTTCCATCAACAAACCGGCCACCACATCTCCTTGCCAGATGGTGAGGCCCCGAGTGCACTCCCGCCCTTACCGCACCCAGATACCAAACCTAGCGAAGAGAAGCAAGCTATGCTAACAGACCTATTCGCCGATCAAACCAGAACAGACTTCACCAACCACCCGGCTATCCTGCACCTCTCAGGCACTGATCTGGACATGCCCATCGATAACAGCGCAAACACAGCATTGCATTGGGCTGCCACACTTGCACGTGTATCTCTGATGCGTCTGCTTGTCTCCAAAGGCGCAAATATGTTTCGAGGAAATGCGGCAGGACAAACTCCATTGATGAGCGCTGTTTCTGTCAACAACAGTCTGGACCACAGCTGCTTTCCAGAGACACTGGAAATTCTTGCGCCACTGATCGAGCTGCGTGACACTCAGGGCCGCACAATTCTGCATCACATTGCTGTCACGTGCGCAATCAAGGGCCGGGCAGCATCCAGCAAGTACTATCTCGAAGCGCTGCTGGAATACCTCGTACGGAGCAACATTGGCGCAAGTCAAAGTATCTCATTCCAGGACAACTATCCCAAACCCATCGGCCTAATGCGATTCATGCAGGAAATGGTGAATGCACGGGACAAGGCCGGCAACACCGCGCTCAACCTAGCAGCACGGATTGGTAATCGTAATATCATTTCCCAGCTCATGGAGGTCCAAGCCGATCCAACTATACCAAATCACAAGGGCACTAGACCAATTGACTTCGGCGTTGGAAGTGACGGTGGTGACGGTGAGCTTTCAATCGCGGCAACAACTAGTCCGAGCAAAGGAAAGGCACCACTCAGTAAGGTTGAGGAGACTAGCCGTGAGATACAACCGCGTACGTAAATCGAATATCGTCATAACTACTTCGCTAACACCTCTTAGTCATGAGCGGCATCCTCCAGTCTGCATCGATGCAATTCACCCAAGAAGCCCGGTTAAAGCAAGACGCCGTAGATCGGACAAATGACCTCATCACTCAACTTTCAAGCCAACAGAAACAGGAACAACAAAAGCTTGAGCATCTTCGAGCTCGCTTGCGCTTGCGACAAGATCGTGCAAAACGGATAGCAAATCTCAAACGTTGGCTCGAGCCACAACGCCATATGCTTTCCGTAAATGCGGGCGCAAAAGACCTTCACGAGAAGCGAAGAATTGGATACGCGGACGCAGAAGGCGCAGGTGTAATCGTAAACGAAGAAGATCTACCATTTGAGCTGCGGCAAGCCGGTGAACACCTCATACGCCGCGCTTCTGATGGTCCATCTTATCTCTCTACTCCACTGCCTCTTGATCCATCTTCTCTTTCCAATCAACAAATATCGCCACTCCTCGCTCAAATATCCACCCACTTCCTAAGCCATCGCCTTGACACATACACCCAATCTAACGGCGCACTTCTAAATCGAAGCTGCAAGCTAAAAGAGAAGGACGGCCAGTTGGAACAGATGTATCGTAAAGTCGTATCATTGTGCACAAAGGTCGAAGAAGCCAGAATCGAGGATTGTCTCGAGAGTCTTGTCGCAGCGCTCGATAGCGAGGAGGGCGAGGGCGTGGAAGTCGGACGAGTTAGGGAATTCTTAAGAAAGGTGGAGGGTGTGGAAGTTTAAGCTACAGCCCACGTATCGTTCTCTTTTACGACTTTTGATTAGGCCATTGGCGCTTTCTTTTCATGGGTAATGTACCTTGTCATTTTTTTGGTGTGAACGAATGAATACTTATTTTCACCCATCAGTTACCAAAGGTTGCGAAAATGTGGCAGAGGCTAGTGCATTGGGCTCAGTGTGAAGAATTGGAGAGCGGAATGATACCAATCTTAGAGCCAATCAAGTTTACGATGTTGAGATACATTTTTACCGTAATTGGTTGAGATGTAGAACCCCACGTTCCCAAGTGAGGAGATCTCCGTATACGGGGATTTGATAGACTAGAGTCCATCAGGCGTTATCGACACTTACCTCCGTGGAGACCTTACACATTTGATGCGCCACAGCAAGCGATTGGCAGCCAGGTAGAGTATTTCAACCAAGTGGCTTTGCATTTTGTTGCATGATGTCATTCAACGACGTTCTACTTGCCATGACCAGGCTAGGTACAAGGGGCTCTCCTGTACGGGCGGACGCGAGGGTGGCAATACATCAGTGCGTGTAACGGAGGCTCTGCAAAGAGACCCCATATCACATGACTTGGGTGGCAATGCCAAGCCCCTAAGAAGGGACTGCGCTACGTCTGCGTATAAAGGGCGCCCCTCTTGCGAAGATAGTTCAGCAAGTATTATTTTATCAATCAACTCTCTTTCTAGAGATAACTGTCATCCCTTCACTATCTATCGTGACCTACGACAAGTACTATTGTCTTCCAGTTACTACCTTACATAATAATACTTCCTGTACTAATAGCCTGGGGATGATGAATACACGCTCCCTACGCCGTACTACAACTGAGGAGGAGAGCACATATCTAATAGTTAAATAAGAACTAATACCTCCTATAGACGACGCGTAGCACGAGCGCATAATAAGCACGCCCGCAATAATAGATGAACGCATTCGCGAAGCAACTACTTAACGCGATAAACTAATTAAAATCTACACCTTACGTACTATTAAGGATAAGATTATACGCCTAGAATAGGGTACCTCTCCTACTACGCCTACTATAGGCAATCTAGAAGTAATAATTACTTTATTGTATAAGTAGGGCGCAAGTAACCCTATAGATAAAGTAAGGGTAAAACGTACCCTCTACCTAAAAGACCCTATAGAGTATAAGAGTAAGTTCCTAAAAGAATACTAGGAGTATATATACTTATATAAAACTATATTTTACCTAGACCCCTATAAATTTAAATATAATAAATAAAAAGTCCTTTAGTCTATATAGTATCTTAAGGAGGATCTACGTAAACTATAGTATACGTACTATAAGTATAGCTTTAGTAATAATAAAATACTAATATAGAAATATTTTAAGAACTACCTACTAGACCTACTCTCTAACCCTATTAATTATAGTTTAGAAGTAGCTATAGTATACTTATTAGTAGAATAATATAAGGACTAGATAGTCTAATTATTTATAGGATACCTAGAAGTCCTTAAAGATTAGCTCTCCCCCTATATAGAAGAATAAAGGGTATAATACCTATTCTTAAAACTATAACCTAATCTATAATAAGCTATTATAAATTATTATTAGGTTCTAGCTATAAGGGAAGATCTTATTACTCTTAGCTTAACGCTAGAGTAGAACCTATATAGTATACCTAATATATATAAAGAATATATAAGTAGTATACGTAAGCTATACCTAAAAGAAATACTATCTAAAGATAAAGTATAAAACTTCTAGAATAAGCTAATAGATAAGGCTTTAGTTAAATACTTTAAGTACTATAAGAAAGAATATTATACTAAAGAGTATTAAAGCTTAAACCTAAATTATACTCTTATCTATATAAACTAAATAGGAAAAGACTAAGCCTTATAGTTAGCCTAGGGATAGTAAGGTATAGAGTAATTAATATCTTACTAGGTATAAAGTATATATATTACGCTAATTTAGATACTAGTCCTAAAATTAAACTTTAAGTAATTTTAGATCTATAGGCTAATATTAACCTTATTAGCTAAAGAACTATAGTAGAGTTAGAACTAGTACTAATTAAGGATACTAAGCTCTCTAGGCTAGGTTAGATTAGAGTATAAAGATAAAATACCTATACTACTTATAAGCTCTAGGTATACCTTACTAATAATAATAATATAACGCGTAGAGCTAAAGTTATAGTATATAGAGTAGATAAAGAGGGGGTACCTCTTCTACTTAGTAATCCTTTCCTCTAGAGGGAAGGAATATAGCTAGATTAAAGTTATAAACTTAGCGCTAGGGATATATATCTATAGCCTAGGTAATACTTTATATATTTAAGGAACTTATAGAAAACTTAGAGAAAATATAGGTAGAACTATACCTACTTAGAGTACTCTAAACTAATATAATTAAATTAGACTATAAAGTATATATCTAGATTATAACTATAGTATATAAAATATATATTCCTAGTACTTTATTAGAATATAGTAACGTATTTAATAAAGAAGTAGTATAGAGGCTACTATATTTTAAGGATTTAGACTATATAATCCTATTATTAGAGGGAAAAGAACCTCCCTATAGGCGACTCTATAATCTCTCTATATATAAGCTTTAAGTACTCTATACCTATATAAAGGATACCCTTTATAAAGAGTAGATTTACTATAGTAATAGCCTAGCTAGTACGCTTATTCTTTTTATTCCTAAAAAGGATAGATCTCTCTACCTTTATATAGATTATTATAGACTAAATATAGTTATAATAAAGGGTTATTACCTACTCCTACTTATTAGAGAGATATTAGACTACCTATTAGGCGTACGTTACTATATAACCCTAGATCTTAAAGATACCTACTATAGAATATAGATATAAGAGGGAAATAAGTAGAAAATAGCTTTCTATACTTATTATAGTTATTTTAAGTACTTAGTTATACCTTTTAGGTTAATAAATACTCTAGCTAGTTTTTAAGCGTATATAAATAAAGTACTTAGTAGATATTTAGATTATATCTATATTATATACCTTAATAATATTCTTATCTATATAGATAGTAACGATATTAAGCTCTACTAGTATATAGTCTACTCTATACTTAAAGCCTTATAAAGAGTAGAGCTCTTTATTAACCTTTATAAATATACTTTTATATTAGAGGAAGTTTACTTCCTAGAGTTTATTATTATAAGATATAGTATCTACGCTAATCCTACGCGTATAGAGACTATTATATAATAGCTAATACTAACTAGTATTAAAGAATTATAGTTATTTTTAGGCTTTACTAACTTCTATTAAAGGTTTATTAAAGGGTATACTTAAAAAATAGCCTCTCTTATAAATCTCTTAAAGAGAAAATAATAATTCTATTAGCTAGATTTAGTATAGACTACTTAGGAAGAACTTAAAGTATACTTTATAAGTATACCTATCCTATATTACTATAATCTAGAGCTACCTATTTACTTAGAGACTAATACCTCTACCTTTATAATCTTTAGTATTCTTTCTTAACTCTACCCTAATAGTAAATAGTATCTAGTTACTTTTATATTAAGGAAACTATAGGAAGTAGAATTAAACTATAAGATATATAATACTAAGTTATTAGCTATTATCTATTATTTTAAATAATAGAGATATTATCTTAAAGGTATATAGTATACTATTTAGGTCTTAATAGATTATAATAACTTATATTTAATATATATAGTATAGAGGTTAAACCTATACTAAGTATACTAGGCGATATACTTTAGAGCTTTTAATTTTAAGGTAAAATACTAGGCTAGTAGACTAAATCCTATAGATAATCCCTTAAGAAAATCTAACTATAAGTAGGAGAACCTATTATTAGTATAGTTATTATCTACTCTCTAGGAAAAATTATAACTAGTAAGTAAGATTACTAGGATAAGAATAATATATAGTATAAGAGGACCTATAACTAAGCCTAGCTTAGTAAGCTTATATAAGATATATAGTACTAGAGTATATAGTACTAAAAGGAGCCCTACTACTAGTACTATAGAATATATACTATATATACTATACTTACTAGCTAAAGAGTTAGTTAGTAGTAAAACTATAATAGTAGAGTCTAAAGCCCTTATAATAACCTTATATAACTTATAGTAAAGGGATACCTTTATATAAGCGAGGATTATAGGTTTAGTAATAGTAGGAAGTACTTAAAATAGTAGGAAAGTATAGTATTAGTACTTTAATAACTAGAAAGTCCTATAGTATAAAGGTAGATTATATATTCTAGAGGAACCTACTATTAGGTAAGAAATTTTACTTTAAAATTATAACTTATATATAGTAGGCTATTTTAGTGCACGTAGAACGCTTAAGTTAATTATAAGGTACTATTACTAGCTAATAATAGATTAAGATATTTAGGATTATAAAAGTACCTATATAATTTATTAAAGAAGTAATATAAAGAGATATAAGTAATATAGGTAGCTTATAGTATTACCTATCCTAGAGAATATCTTTAAAGAAGTTTTACTAGACTTTATTATAGGTCTCCTACCTTTAAAGGACTCCTCTAGATATACTTATAATATAATACTTATAATTATAGATTACTTCTCTAAGATAGTAATCTACCTCCCTATATTAAAAAAATAGAATATAAAGGATTTTATAGAAGCCTATTTCTATAATATTATCCTAAATTTTAGATTATAGAAAGGTATTATCTTAGATAGAGGCCTAATCTTTATATTAGGCTTCTAGGTAGAAATTTACTATTAGCTATAGATAAAGTATAGGTTAAGTACTACCTTCTACCTATAGACTAATAGGTAAATAGAATACTAGAATTAGATACTAGAGTAGTATCTTAGAATCTTTACTTCTAAAAATTAAGATAATTAGGTATCTTTACTAAAAACTATATAGTTTATATATAATAATTTAATCTATAAATTTAACTAAGACTATACTCTTTTATATAGTATTTAGGAAGTACCCTATTCTTATATTATCTCCTATAGATAGTAGGCTAGAGGAAGAAGTACTTAACGCTATAGAGCGTATAAAACGTATATAGGAAGTATAAGAAGAACTTAAGAGCTAATTATAGAAAGTATAAGTATACTAAGCTAAATACTATAATAGTAAATATAAACTAGAAACCTTTTAGAGAGGAGACCTTATCCTCCTAAGTATAAAGAATCTAATATTTACTAGCTAACTAAGTAAGAAACTAGCTAATAAGTTTATTAGCCTATTTAGAGTATAAAGTATAGTTAGAATATAGGTATACTACCTAACTCTACTACCTTATTATCGTATTTATAATATATTCTATATTTCCCTCCTTAAATACTAGAAGCCTTAATCTAGTAGAAAAGATAATACCTAACCTCTAGAAGTAATAGAGGAAGGAGAAGAGGTATAGGAAGTAGAAAAGATACTTAAAAAATATAGAAGAAAAAGGTAACTTAAATATCTCCTAAGATAGGAAGGTTATAATAAGTCCTAAGATATATAGACCTTAGTAAAAGACTTTAGAAATATAGAGGAACTTATTAAAGATTTTAAGGTAAGTTAAAGTATAAAGTAAGTAAAGAGAGTAAAAAGAGTATAACCTATATAGTTAATATATACTTAAGGAATAAAGTTAATTAGGTAGCTAAAGGCTAGGTATCTATATATTAAAGAACTATACTACTAATTACTCTAACCTAATTCTTATTACTATTCTCGCTCTTCTCGCTCTACTTAAGCTCTACCTACTCTCTACTAGTATCTTTACTATCTATTACTATATCTCTATCCTTACTAAGCTTACTATCCTTACTATTCTCCTATCTCTCTTATTTTCTAGATTTACCTCTTAACTAGGCTAATTATTATTATTATTATTATTATTATTATTATTATTATTAGTAGGTAGTATAACCTAGAAGGTATTACTATACGCTATATATATATAATATACGCGAACTTACTATATAGTCTATAATAGTAATAAGATTATAGATAGTAGCTACTAAGTTCCTCTACTCTATAAGGATTAGCCCTAGAAACTAAGGTATAGTAGTAGGAGTTTAAGTAGCTACTCCTAAGAGAGTACTACTCTAAGTAGTAAAGCGCCTCTTATTTAATAGCTTTAAGTTAAAGGTATACTATATATATATAAGCTTAATACTAGTTATACGTACTAGAGTATTAGTCTTATAATTAGTAGTATTAGTAATAGTAATACTATACGTAGCGCGTAACTAGTATAAGTAATTAACGCGGCTATTAAGCTTTAAAGGAACCTATTTATATTAGTTAGAGTATAACTCCTAGAGTATACTATAAAAAGAACTTACTAGAGAGTAGCCCCTATAATTATAGTTAGAATAATAACTATAGTAGTAATTATTAGGCTTATTATAGATATTCTTCTAGTTAGTAATACCTTAGGTATAGTATAGGTATATTGTATAAGCTACTATACTATTAGTACGCTTAGCTAGATTACTCTACTTAAAGAGTATTATATTATATAAATTACTCTTCTTAATAAACTTAGAGTATAGATAGAAGACTATAGTATTAAGTTTATTATAGGTATTTATATACATTTTATATATTATATATATATAAGGTAATAGAGTAGAGTAATAATAAAATCTTTATTATAGGAAACTCTCCTATTAATATTACGCTAGGTAGTAACGCGCGTAGTATCTCTTTCTAGAGATAACTATTATCTCTTTACTATCTATTATAACCTATAATAAGTACTATTATCTTCTAGTTACTACCTTATACCTAACTTATATATAATATATTATAGTATAGTAAGATAGGTCTTATACCCTTCTTTACTAACTATAGATTTAAACTATATATAGTAGTAGAACCTAAAGAACTTACCTCTTATAGTTAGAGAGTAGAAGAAATAATAGAAACTATATAGGGAATCTAGAAATAACTAAGAGAGGATACCTACTTCCTATACTATTAAATAGATAAATATTATAATAGAAAGTATAAAAAAGGGCTAGATTTTAGAATAGGAGAGAAAGTATAGCTCCTATAGAAAAATATTAAGAGCTATAGGCTAAGTAAGAAGCTAGACTATATTAAAATAGGACCCTATAAAATCCTAGAGTAAATTACCCTAGTTAGCTATAAACTAAAACTATCTATAGAGATAAGAATATACTCTATATTCTATATTTTACTACTAGAAAAGATACTATAGAATACTAAACTAGTAGCCTATAAAGTAGTAACTTATAGATAGAATAATAAAGAATAAGAAGTAGATAAAATTAAGAAGTAATAATAGAGAAATAGTAGAAATTACTATCTAGTTAGCTAGAAGGGAGCTAATACCTAGAGAGAACTATAGGATAAAATATAGGAACTAGAGGAAAACCTTAACTACTCTAAGTTACTAGAGGACTTCTAAAATTAAAACTCTCTAATTTACCTTATAGTATCTTAAGAAAATTATTAAAACCCTCTAAGTAACCCCTACTATTAGAGATAGATAGAGTAACGCCTAAATTAACTACTTTACCCTAAAGAGTAGCTTCTACTATCTCCTCTTTATCTAACTTAGCTTTAAGTACTACTAATAATACTACTAATTTCTTATTATTATAAGTCTTTATTTTATAAAGATACTTAAGATAAGCCTAACTCTCTACTAGCTTACTTAAGAGTTATACTATCTATAATAAGGCCTTCTTATAAGTAGCTTTAGCCTTAGTAATCTATTATAATAGTTTCTCTTACGAATAGTTAATACTTCTCTCTAACTATAATAAGCCTAGATACGCGTATTTTAATTATAAACCTATACTTAGCTAGTAATATACTAGAAGAATAATAGGAAGACTATACGTTTATATAAATATATACCTTATATAAATAACTATCCTTCTTAGATATAATATAAGATTTATTTAGTTAAGAATACTATTAGTAAGGTATTATTTCTATACTAATATAAGTAATATAGTTAGTAAGGTTAAGGCGCCTAAGTATAGAAGTAGTAGGTATAGAGATAGGTAAACTAACCTTAAGAAATAAGGTACCTCCTACTTATAAACTAATACTCTTAGTAAGGAATAATAACTATACTAGGGAAAGAGAAGAAAGAGATAGTATTATAGTTATAGTAAAGTTACTAGACCTTAATCCTATAGAACCTAATAGTAAACTAGAAGAGGAATACTATAATAGATACTTAGATAATAGGTTATATAATAACGCTAATTATAACCTAGATATATAAGGGGATTATATAATATAATCTATTAATCTATAAGGCTTAGCCCTTATAGATTAATAATTAGTAATCTATAATCTATATAAGTATAACCCTTATAGATTTATAGATTAGCTAAGACCCTTTAAGTATATAAGTATACTATTATATATAGATAGAAACCTTATAGTTAAGATTAATAGCTCTCTTACTTATTACTTTCTATAGTATTATAACCTTTATAAAGCTAGTTACCTACCTACTACTACTAATAATCCCTCCTACTATTACTATACTATTCCTATAACTCTAGCCCTAGTATTCCTACTACTCCTTATAAGTAGTACTTACTATAATAAGTTTATTCTCTATTCCTTAAAGATAGCTATAATTATAAGTAGTTCTTTATTATATATATTATAGTTTCTTTTAGTAGGTTTTAATTTTCTTATATAGTAGTATATAGGTCTCCTATTTCCTTAATTATCTTCTTATATTAGGACTACTACTATTATATTATTTAATATATCTAGTTCTATAATTAGTAGTTTCCTAGAATTATAGATTTAAAGTATTAGTTCTTTTCTAAATTCCTTCCTAATTTCTTAGAATATTTATTCTTATTAGGATATCTATTTAAAGAGTATATCTTTTCTTATTAACTCTATTAATAGTTTAATCTAGTTTAACTAGTTATTAATAAATTTTTAGTAGAAGTTATAGACGCTTATAAATAATTATATATTTATAAGGTTTTCTAAGATTAGCTATTCTTTTATTACTTTTATCTTCTTTAGGTTAATTCTTTTTTATCTTAGTTTAATTATAAATTATAAGAAGGTAGTACTTTATATAAAGAATTTATATTTCTCCCTATTTAAGTAGAGTTTAGCTTTCTTAAGTACCTTTAATATAGCTTATATATATATAATATATTCTTCTAGAGTTTCTAAATAAACTAGTATATTATCTAAATAAGCTCTTATAAAGTAGTCTAGGTATAGTTATAAGATATTATTAATATATTCTTAGAAGGTAGTAGGTATATTTATAAGTCTAAATAGTATTACTTAGTACTTATATAAGCTATACTTATATCTTAATACTATTTTCTATTCCTCTCCTATAAGAGAGTAGGAGGAGATAGTACTTAACTATCCCTTAATTCCCTCTCTTTCTTTTCTTTTACTTTTATTCTTTTACTCTTCCTCCCCCTTTTAGCCTAGTATAGAGACTAGTCCTAAAGGGGCCTAGCCTAAGGTACTAAGGAATATATATATAGAGGAGCTTAACTCCTTATCTTAGTTAGCTTTCTATCTACTATTTATATCCTTTTTAATTAATAAGTTATTATACCTCTTAAGGTAATCTTATATAAAGTCTACCTTATAACCTTATAGTTAATAACTTACTAGTAAAATATATTATATTTTTATTATATCTAATTATTTTTAATATTATTAAGTAATATATTACTTACCTATAGAAGTAGTAGTAGTAGTAGTAGTAGTATAGGTAGTTAAGTTAATAGAGGCTATAAGCTTATAATAGCGTTAACGCTGCTAAGGAGCTAGTAGGAGTACTAGGTAGCAACCTATACTAGCGCTAAAACTAGCACGTGAGACTGTTAAACCCCGACAAGAAGTCAACCTCGTCCTCGCCCCCGCCCCAAAGAATCTTGGCACCCCGACCTCAACCGTACCGCAATGACATCTTGTTGATGTTACTGCTGCCATTGCTGCCTGAAATTCAGAACCCCAAAATTTTCTAACTTGGCGATATCATTCCACGACAATGTTTTCGAGGTTACTGATCTTTATCACTTTTGCGCTTCACTTGGCTTGTGGGGATGCCAACGACACAAACAGCACTTCAACAAACCGTACCTACCTCAGACCTTGTCCATGGCCAAAATGTGATAGATGCCCATCAAGAGAGCAGTTGACAGCGCCTGGAGTTGGATTTGCATTGGAAATGGGTTACGGGTATCTGTCGCAACGATTCACCAGCGTCTCTGTCACGCAACTAACACCGGCAGAACCGCCGCCGTACGCTGGCATAACGGGACCACCCAGCCTATTGCACAGATCTCAGGATCATCAGCATATCTCCAGCTAATGAAGCAGCTCTCTTCTACGACTCCAGAAAGTAGATTTCCGAGCGATATCCCTACAACTGCCGGAAAAGTTCAGTATGTTCTAGATTACCTCCGGCGTTTGATGAACAAGTCCTTCGGGCGCCCTACGAACCTTAAGGCCGCAATACTCGCAGAAATGCTAGCACAGTTGAAGACTTCAGTTGAGCAAGTCCTGTCCTCTACCACACCCGTTACGCACGCTATTGTAACCTCTCCAGATGGCATATGTCTCACTAACTGGGAAATGAATGATGTGTTGGATTTCATACATATCAAAAATTTGATGGAGGACCCAGATAGCCTATATTCTATCTCTGCTGCCTTTGCAGGGAATGGATATGGGCTGTGTAAGGAATATACAAATGTATACCGATGTGAGGTAGAGGGTCACGTAGACTTTCTCAACGAGAATGTCCTAAACGTCGATTTCTCAGATCAGGCACTTCGTCTAACAACTAAGAGCATGCGGACGTACAAAGCGCTTAGTATTAGTAAAGCAGTTATTGACACTAAATTAGGATATATAGAAGGGCTAGATGAACAAGAGATAGAGGATATGTTTCAAAGGATAGGAGATAAAATAAGGAGTTTTGTCCAGAGCCAGCAGAGAAAACTCGCAATGATTTTGTTAACGGGGACTAGGGTAGGCGAGCGTCGATTCAAAGAAGCAATAAGGAACGCGTTAGAGGATACAGTAGCGGCACAAGCTATAACAGTTTTTGATAGAAACTTGTCTAAGGATGTGTACACGGTATTTGCTACGGCAAAAGGAGCGGCTGAGGTGGCGAAAAGGCGATTGGAGGCCCCAGTAAGGTGTCGCTGGAAGGAAGACTGTGAGGCATTGAAGACGGGAAAGCATAAGGAAGGAGGCGAAGAGAACATAGAGTTGTAATCTGCTCTAAGATATCTTTTCTAGCAGACTCAATAGACGAAGAGTTATCTCATAAGTCTCGAATCGTACGACAAGGGCTGAGGAGCTACTAAAAGTCTCCCTTTCACCGTACTGTGCCATTTGAGCACTTCCAATAGGGTAAAATTCACTAGATATGAGTTCTTCGCACCAACAAACTTCAAAATGCTCTGACATATTTTTCATCAAGAAATCTAGCAGAACAAGAATCGAAGTTCTCTTCAATGCCATCTAAAAGGTCCCTGATGCTATACTGATATTCCCAATTCTGCCTGCCAGCTTCCAGCTCAAGTCTCCATATTGAATAAAGGCTATGACGGCGGATATCCAATGTGCGAAGTTGATTAGGTAATAGCTCATGTAGCGGCTCGTCATCGAAGAAGAACTCAGCGGGCGCAGGGGCAAACACCAGATACCCTTCAATAATGGGCTCGATGATCTTGTTAAAGAGAAATCCAGAGTCAATGTCTAGATGTCTAAGCATTTTGAAGGATGAGAGACGGATCGGACCGAGAATTTCATCAGATATAGGAGCCTGAACATAGCAGATACGATTAAGGCAAAGTGTGATGAGGCGGTCACTGGCGGACGAAAGGGCTTCATTAATAGCTGACGTCCTCGTTATGCGGTCTACCACTATGCGGAGTTCTCTTAAACTCACGGTGTTCGTGCAAATCAATTCAAGGGCTGGTGGCCGGATTTTTACAGGGCCGAGATCGATTTCCGTAGTCCTTAACATAATATGAGCTCTGTCAAGTACGATCGAAGGTACCAATCAGGATCAAAGCCATGTACCACTTCCATGTGGTCCGTGATGGCTGCTTCTGTAATACAGAAGTTCTGTAAGCCGCTAATCATAGTGGCTAAAGGAAAATCACACTCAATTCTAATCTCTAGACCTCGGGAATACCACTATGACAGACTAGTATTACCCCGTCAGTGTCATCCAGCACAGTGCCCAAATCATACTTACGGCTTCTGCAATGTCCTCACGATCTCATCTCTTCTCCATCGGCTTGTATATCGCAGGACGTTGAAACACAACGTGATTTTTCTCAAGGACTACAGAGCCTCGAAGAGTCCATCCAGATACTCTGCGATATCCATAACCCTCAGTGGATCCAAAAGACTTCGTAACCTGAGATCTACAATATAGTTTTTGATATAAGGCTGATCACTTAAGAGGCCGAGGAATTTATCCATGACGCTCAGTTACTCACAAGGCTTGCGATAATCATAGAGCTCTACCTCGCGGTATATATGAGACCGCGCAGAAAGTCTAAACACAGAACATGTTTTCCGAAGGTTATGCCAGTCTTTTCTATCCAAATGGCTGAGGATGTCGATGATATCGATAGGGAAGTTAGCAAATAGTATGGCACTTCCTAGCGTGCCTGGGTGAAGGAGTGAAAAGCAAGGTTCAACGCTGGTTTCCGCTTTTTCTAGTAACCAATCTGCTAGTGGTCCAACTTATAGATTGTGCATGTCAGACTTATCGCATATCTGAGCCTGCCCCTTTCGTCTTCGGTAACCCATAAAGCACTCGACTAATAGCGCCACGCTTAGTCTCATTGTTGCGGCTAGCGTCTAGGGTATATGGGACTGTCTGCCACATTAACCTTTCTTTACACTATTGTTTCCGTTGAAATGGTTCGTACCAAAGTCTAGAGAGTATAGAACACAACTTCGCCGCCTAAGTCGAGTGGGGTACTTTCCGACATGGGGTACTTTCCGACACCCCGCAAAATTTCTCCCCTACTATGCACCATCACTGAACATTAATTCTCACAACCTTAATTCTTTATTAATTGTATTGATTTTTTGGTATTATTTGCTCCAACTTCAAATAGCTATATATACTAAAGAAGATATCTAAAATGTACTTGCTAACCTTAAATCTAAGGTTACTTTAGCTACTACTTCTACTCGGCATAGAGTACTACGTAATACTCTTCGTAGTCGCTATAATAGTACCTAACCTTACTAGCATGCCTATAATAATAGATAGTAGCTTTTAACTACTTAAGAAGAGTATATAGAGTACTAGATCCTCTATTAAGAAGCTCTTAGGTATACGCTAACTTACACCTAAGTATAAGCTATCGCAATAGCTATTCTTAAGTAAAGGGGTAACTATAAGAACTTAGGAAAAGAGTAAACCTATTAATTTATAAAATACTACCTAGCTATTAAGTTAAAGTTAGGCTACTAAACTAGCTAGGAATAGATAAATATAGCTACTCTAGAAAATATTAAGTACCTATTTAGTGTTGTAATAATTAAGGAGTAAATTGATTAGTTCTATTAACTATTAAAAACTCTACTCGAGCTAGCTTATATATTAGAGCGATTAGGTAATCGCACTAGTGCTTAAGAGCTGAGAGTAGTATGCTCGTGCCGAGTTGAGCTTATGCGCTCTACGCGGCGGACAAAATAATCCCGACACTAAAACGCTTGGTAGTCTTAACCCTTACTAAATTTTGTATAGGGAGCGCGACAACGTTAGCTATTGATATTAAAATAGATTATATATTACTTTTAAAGCTATAGAATTATATTAGATTGCTATCGCGATCTAAAAACGTAGTGTTAAGCCGTAAAGTAAGCCGTAAGAGCTCCTAGCGCCGCACTTAATACCTAGTCATCCTACTATCTATATTAATGCAATTTTATAGTCTATTTAGTATAGAATCAACACGCTTATTAATAAAATCTTAACTAACCTTCTACTAGCCCTCGTAAGCTAGCTTATAGGTCTTAAACTTATCCTAATATAGATATTTTTTAAGGTACTACTTCGGCGGCTACTAATAGTTCTTAATAGGAGCTAGATCTAGCAACGATAGATAGTTAAAGTATAAATCTAGCCTATTCTTTTCCTTCTAGCGAGTAATAATATTATTATTAGAGCCTCCGCCGTATCTAGAGTTATTATCTTCTTCTAGAATAAAGGTATCTCCGCGCTTAAGCTAAGGTAGAATAAGTAGCTCTAGAATCTAATCCTAATACGCTATAAGTATAAGCTTACTATTCTAATTACTAGAGACTTTATAGAAGCTAAGATCTAATTTAAAGTTGTATCTAATAGTAGCCTAGCTATACGTAGCCTTAAAGTCCTTCTCGTCGTTACGATTAAGTTACTCTTATATACAGTCTCTATAGTACCTCTCTCTAGGCTTCCTAATAATCCTTATCTTACCTTAAGGTCCTACGCGCTAGTATACTTCGTTAGAGAAGCGTACGCCTCGCTAGTCTACTAGCTCTAGCTTAAGTACTAGTATAGTTTCGTAGAACTTAACGCGGCGCTTTACAGAGGTAGTAGATACCTAGCCCTTTAAGTAAGCTATATATTTATAGTAATCGAGAGAGCCTAAGGCACGCTTTAAGGTCCTCCTAGAGACGTTAAAGTTAAGCTTAATAGCGAGCTAGTCCTAAGTAAGTACGTAGGTATCCTAGCTAACATCTTAGAAGAAGTAATTAGCTTACTTAATCTATTTTAGCGATAGTAAGGGTAGACGCCTGCGCGTCTTAGGCTTCTCTAGGTTATATTCACATCTTCTCTAGGTTATATTTACGTCTTCTCTAGGTTATATTCACGTCTTCTCTAGGTTATATTTACGTCTTCTCTAGGTTGTATTTATATCTTCTCTAGGTTGCGTTCACGTCTTCTATCGTCGGCTTCGTCTAGCTAATTAAGTATCTTATAGCCTAGCTACCTTAATATGCTGTAAAACTTGAAGAGATTAGTTTTAAAGTACTTAATGCCTATAGCATTATTAAACTGCGCTGCGCTCTTAATCCTAGCTTTTCTAGGTATCTCCGTATTAGGGATACCTTTATTAGATATACTAAAGGAGATGCGCACAAAAAAAACTAAAAAAAATTATATAGTTATAGTAGAAAATAGCGTTAAAGTTGGTGTTAACATTTAGATCTTAGTATTATAGGTGCGAGCGTTTTAGTATCGGGATTATTTTATCCACTGCGTAGCTCGCACTAGGGTATCTATGCGCGTGATATACGTGTTCGCGTAATATACGCTGAATACTAAACTCGCGATCTTATAAATAAGGCTATAGAGCTATATATAATAGTTATTATCACGAGATTTTATAGTAGAGTAGTAATTAAAGGACTATAAGTAATTTATACTATCTAAATTTTAATAGGAGGTTAACGTTACAGCCTAAGCGAGTAGTTTAAGCTAGAGCTAGTTAGGCTAGTAAATAGGTAAGGGTTGGGTTGGAGTTGGGTTAGATTACGTAATAACCTAACCTAACCTAACCTAAGTTTACTAGGTTAGCGCTAGTAATAGGTTAGGTTAGGTTAGGGTCGTACGGGCTCTAGGTTTAGGTTAGGTTAGTATAGACTAGGTTACCTTAGGTCTAAGTAATATATATTTCGTATTAAATGTAATTTATTTTATTTTTACTAATAAGTATAATTATATTATTATAGCGAATAATCATAGTATATATAAAATACTTAATACTTATAATATTATATAATATTATATAACCTAATAGGTACCCTAACCTAACCTATACCTACGCTAGTGCTAGGTTCGACTAAACCTATACCTAGAGCCTATGCAACTCTAACCTAACCTAACCTAGAGGGGTAGGAACCCTAATCTAACCTAAACCTAGAGTCTATACAACCCTAACCTAACCTAACCTATTAATAGGTACCCCTAACCTATTTACTAGCCTAGAGCTAGTAGTATAGTACTTAGAGACTCTATAGTAGCTACAGCATTAGTAACTTACTAGCAACGCTTATTCTTTAGTGTAGATAGAGCTAAAGCTTTTCTCTTTACTATAGCTAGAGCTTATATATAATTTTTAGTATTAAGAGTAGCTTTTTAAGTAGCGCGCTAGGCGATCTTAGTAGCTCTCTCCTTCTCCCTTACTAATTTAAGAGTAGCTCTCTCTACCTATTTCTCCTCTACTATCTACTTTTTATATTATTTATTAGCCTACTATAGCTCCCTTCTCTTAGCTTTTTAGAGTTTCTCTTACTCTCGTTTACGCTACTTTACTACCTTACGAGTCTAAACTTCTTATACCTTACGTAGTAACTAAAATACGTCTCTACTATAGTACTCCTCTCTCTACTAGAGGTTAAGAGGTTTAATCTTCTTCTAGTATCTCTATTTAACGCGGAGAGCTACTTATAGTCTCTTATTCTTATACTTAAGTAGCTTGTTTTCAACTTAGAGACTATAGAGTAGAGAGCGTATAGCTCGATACCTCTACTACGCGCTAGACCTTATTGTAATTAATAAAGGCGACTTCTTTCTACTCTTCTAGCGAGCCTAGATAACTACGTTTAAAGCTCTACTTATATTAAAGGTCTTTAAAGCTACTAGTATATAGCTAAGAGATACTAAGTATATACTTAAAAAGTTCGATAACTCGCTAGTAAATAAGAGCTTACTATTATAACTTAATAATAGTAGTTAGAGATAGATAGATCATTAACTCTAGTATATAGTAACTAATACTACTTAGCCTATAGCTCGAGCTATACGCTCTCTACTCTATAGTCTCTAAGTTGAAAACGAGCTACTTAAGTATAAGAATAAGGGACTATAAGTAGCTCTCCGCGTTAAATAGAGATACTAGAAGAAGATTAAACCTCTTAACCTCTAGTAGAGAGAGGAGTACTATAGTAGAGGCGTATTTTAGTTACTGCGTAAGGTATAAGAAGCTTAGACTCGTGAGGCAGTAAAGTAGCGTGAACGAGAGTAAGAGAAACTCTAAAAAGCTGAGAGAAGGGAGCTATAGTAGGCTAATAGATAATATAAAAAGTAGATAGTAGAGGAGAAATAGGTAGAGAGAGCTACTCTTAAATTAGTAAGGGAGAAGGAGAGAGCTACTAAGGTCGCCCAGCGCGCTACTTAAAAAGCTACTCTTAACACTAAAAATTATATATAAGCTCTAGCTATAGTAAAGAGAAAAGCTTTAGCTCTATCTACGCTAAAGAATAAGCGTCGCTAGCAAGTTGCTAACGCTGTAGCTGCTGTAGAGTCTCTAAGTGCTATACTACTAGCTCCAGCTTAAACTACTCGCTCGGGCCGCAACGTCAACCTCCCATCAAAATTCAGATAGTACAAATTACTCACAGTCCTTCAATTACTACTCCACTACAAAATCTCGTGATAATAACTATTATATGTGGCTCTACAGCCTCATTTATAAGATCGCGAGTTTGGTGTTCAGCGTGCATCACGCGAACACGTGCATCACGCGCACAGACACCCTAGTAGTTAAATGCTTAAATATAATTTTTTAAGTATTATTATAAAATTGATAAAGTTGTGAGCAAATTTGCAACTCAAGTAGTAGTAGCGGCAAAATTTTGTGGGGTGTCGGAAAGTACCCCATGTCGGAAAGTACCCCACTCGACTTAATGGGTGTTCATCGGCTCAGCCGCACGTCAGACTACTCCAAACGACTTGGCCTAAAAGCCACACCAGCCCCTCTCACCCATAGGCACACGAAAATTGGCCCAAAGTCTTAGGGTGGAAGGTAGTGTCAGCACCTACGGATAGTAGAGCTCTAACAGCGGGATCTTCATATTTAAAGGACGAATACATCAGCTCGGCAAAAGATACGTATCAATGCAAGGAAGTCTAGATTGCGATTTGCTCCTTTACATGAACCCTCTTCACTAGCAGATAGCTCTTAGGCTTCCAAATACCTATAGAGTTAGTAGAGGATAAATTCCCTACTTTAGTATATTCGCTTCACTCTTTAGAATGTACCTAGGTGCCAAGATAAGCTTAGTACGTACTAATAGCTACACTAACGCTAGTATATTCTTGTTTAGACTTAGTAAGGCTTAAAAGCTAAAATGGCTACTAAAATATAGCGGCATAGCAAGTTAAGGTCGAGACTAGCGGAGTAGTCAAGACCCTATATTAAAAGAATTCGTACTAGTAAGCTAAAAGTAGCCTTTACTAGCTACCTTTAATAAAGCATACAAAGTTTCTAGCTACTCTTTAATAGTTACTTAACTAATTCTATTACTTATATACCTATAGTTCTTAAGGGGTTATAAGCTCTAGTCCACCAGGGTCGGTTCGTGACAATTCTATTTACTCGCTTGAGGATATTTTGCTTCTAATTTTTAAATTTATTTTATACTATTGCGCAAGTAATACAACGTTCAGAATACAGCACAGAGTGCTCAGATCAGGCCAATCAAATATAATAACACAAAACAAAACAAAACAAACAAACACTATCTTTAGTGGCAAGAGCATGAATGGTGTTGGACCTAGTTGTTAAGTAAGTGATAGTCGAACAAGAACACCCTTCTGTCCTAGCAGACAAAATAGCATAGAAAGATATAGCTGCATATTCCCAAGCGCATCCCGCCGGTGCCCAGTTTAAACTGATAAAATAATAAAAGAGAGTCTTTAAGTTCTCCTCGCCAACACTACCGGCCATATTCGTAAGGGTCCAACCACCGTAAAGCACAGTCTGAGTTGATCAGGCGAAATTTCCCTAGCGGAGTTAAATAACGGGGTAAATCTCAATATGTGAACTTGAAAGTCCAGACATGCTTGTCAGCTTTGGCGAAATCATTAGATAAGTTCAACACCATTCGACCGACGGAATTCAATCCCGCCGGAACGGTGGCGCCATTCTTCGAGCCACCAACAACAGTAACTTTGTCGGTTTTGAGGTAAGGAACCGGATCGGGTATTGTGATGGATCCGGTTGGCTCCTTCATAATGTGAATATAGAAGGCGTCGTCAGTGGTAGTGTAGCGGAAGTCGCCATCGCCCGGTCCGTTAGGCCAGTATTTCGTGTCGAATATACTCTCCTCATGCGCGTTAATCCACTTTCCTGCATCCCGCAAGTTCGCCATCATGATCTCAGGAATCGTTCCGTCCGCTTTAGGACCGACATCAAGGAGGAAATTTCCGTTCTTGGCGACAATATCTATAAGCATGCGAATAACAGTTGTGGTGTTCATATACTGGTCATCTGGAGTTGCGGCGTTGTACCCAAACGAAAAAGGGTCCATGCCTCTGGTTGCCTCCCAATGGCGTGCCGATAGATTCGTTATGGGTTTATATTCTGGAGTAGCAAAATCGCCCGTTATGCCGCCACAACGACTATTGAGTGTAACTTGCTTGTTTTTGGCGTACGCGCTATTCAGCCACTGCGAGGCAAATGTGGGTGATAAGCTTGGTCCGCCGATGTCGCACCACATAATCTCTGTATCGTAGTCGTTGGCGAGTATATTCATCTGAGGAAGCTGAATGTCTTGCAAAAAATCGTCCACTTCAACAAAGCCGGTATAGGGCACCGTTTTGTTGGTGTATGGGTTAATAGGCGGACCTTGAGCTTCTAAGTCTGTTTTCTACGCGCACGTCAGGGTCATCAACTCACCGATTCCCCACTTGTTGTCACGGCCGTACTTTGTATACGCCGGATTGAACCACTCAGGCATACTGAAATACGTCCCTCGTCGCAACTGAGGTTGGTATTTTTTCGCTGCATCGAAAAGTTCCTTCACATCTGAATTAGACACTAGCTCACATGAATCGTAGGCAGCCAACTCCTGGTAGGGTACGTCCTACCTTGAGAAAGTCCCGGTGTGGTTTTTGCTTGACGGAGTTGCGCTGAGAGATATTGGCAGGCATATCAAATATCGCGAATCCGTCATGGTGCTTAGTAACCTGGACGAAGTATCGAGCACCAGCATCCGCAAATAAATTTACCCAATCCTTAGGGTTGAATTTATCAGCCGTAAAGTTCGTCATGAATTCATCATAGACGACATTTGAGCCATACTTTGCAAGATGATGCTGATATGTTTGCGATTTATGTTTCGGGTCCATTTGGCGAAACCAATACCTGTTATCGGCGGTCAGAACGAACAAGGCGTAGTAGAGAAGGTTATGACAAACCATTCCGAGTAGCTTTCATTGGCTCCTGTGTTTCCCCACGCAGGAACGGAATATAAACCCCAGTGAATAAAAATACCGTATTTCGCGTTTCTCCACCAGTTGGGAGACTCATGTTTGTTGATTGAGGCTTTTGAAGCAGTATAGATTGGAATTCCGTATGTCGCAGTGATATTGAGGGAGGTTGAAACGCCATTCGCCCATTGGGCAACCACTTTCGCTGTACCAGTGGACCCTCGGTTGACTCCGGGTTTATTTTGTACCCCGACTTCGACCACAACGGAGTTGCCCGGTCGGATACGTTTCACCTTGGCCGGCTGAACAGTAATAAGACCTTCAGATTGTACTACCACTGTTAGATTGTGGCTGTCGACCAACCAGACGTCTCCGGTATTCTCAAGTTTGACGTCGAAGATCTGCGTCTCGAGACGATTTTCGATCAACCTTGAAGAAGCATTTGCCTGGACAATGCTGACTTCTGGAGACACCGCTATTTTTTCTTAGCTAAACCTAGTTCAAAAGCTACGAGCGCAGAGGCATTTCCCTCACCGTCACGCGGCCATAACTGCGTAGTTGCAGCAACAGCCCCACTGAAGAGTAATAAAGCCGGTGTTGTGGCTAACAAATACATCGAAAATGTGGGTTAACTTTGTTCGAGTGATTCAACACAACGAGAATCTGTACCCTACTAGAAAACAAATCCGGAGACTTGGTAATTTATGTATCTCAGTGGGAAGGCTCTTAATAGCCGTACCTTCCAGCAGCTATATTCCTCTCCGAAAAGAACCCCAGCACTCCGCGCTAGCTTTTCCTTCATGCATTAGCAATACGTATTGTTTGCGGGGAAGCCACGGCGTAACGGTAACAAACATGTCGATGCAATATTTAATTGCTACAATATGTATTAGTATGCCTTTCGAGTGACATTGTAGGTTATGTTGTAGCAAATAGACATGCTCCAAAATCACCTATTAGGTCTTCGGATGATATTCAGGACTTTCGAGCTTTCGAAGTCTGTAATATTCATCTGAGCTATCGTTCATCACTTAAAACGGCAAATCCCACGTTCGCGTATCCTACTTGGATGCTGTGAGTGTACAAGGTATTAGCAGTAAGGAGATATGAAAGTGTTCTGTACGAACTAGGAAACTGCTATGACTGGACGGAAAAATTTGACTGATCAGCACCGAGCGATTTTCTAGAGACAGAAAAAACTGCAAGTATTGGTAAAATCATCTTCCAAACCCCTCAAAAAATTTGTTCCCCCGCTTTCGATCGCGAGGAATTTTCCGGCCTCAGTACGGCCTCGGTACGGCCTCGGGAATAAACGTTGCTGAGTGCTTGAGGTACTCTATAAATCTTGTTCCATGTGACGTAGAGAACTACCCCGCCGGTTCATGCGCGCATCAGAGTGGGGTGCAACTGTGAAAATAATGACATGTGACGAAACATCTGATCACAAACAATGATGATATGGATGGAATCATGCGACTAGTTGCAACACCTCCTTCGCCTCACAGACAGATTGACGAGTCAACAGTCCAGTTTGACGTAGTTGATGGGGCTGCTCGTTTACAAATTATCACCATGCGGTGACAATTAGCTACACTATACCATCTGGATTTCTAACTGAGTTGTTTAGAGATCTATTGGTTTGCAGTCCCAGATCCGACTACGCTCGCCTATCAAACCGGCCACCAAAACTTCTCGGCTGTGGTGAATTCGGTTCAAACGGCCCTCAGTCAGTTTCTTCCCACCCCGACCTCGGAAAGAGCGCTTGGGCCGCAATGGGCGACAGAGAATTTGAGGGGTCAACGGATTTACTATGGTATAAGTGTGGAGACAAATGCAACATTGGAAGCCTACCTGCTCATATGGGTTGCTAATGCATGCTACTTTGCTGCAGGCATATATATCAAACCCCGCTTTCCTTGATGGTCATGGGAAAGCATATCCGCCTACGATACCTTTAAATACGCCTGGTTTGAGTGCATTGCATAGCTAAAAAGGAATTGAACAAACCTGTTAACAGTTGCAATGGATAACTACATCGTTTATGACATTTCGAAACATTATAGGGTATGCTCACATCCATGCTGCCCTCCGGCGTCATTTGTAATTTTTATTTAATACAATGAGTAGGTCCGGCGCAGCTGGAGAAACTTCAATTTATACGATGTGTCTCGTTTGGCATCTGCCATGCTTCTCTTCTGTAATATCGCAACAGCTGCCATACCTGTATCAGCGGCTCCTACAGATTCATCCTTTAACGCTCCTGGAATGCCCGCCAAGGAAAATGAAGTAATTCCTGCTACATCTGTGATTGATGGGAGGCTTTTATCGAACACGAAACATCGCCTCGAGACGGGAGACAGCGACTTGTCTGCGGTTCTAGATAAGCTGAAAACTCAGGCGGACAGTTGGCTTAATAAAGGGCCATGGTCGGTTACAACCACGAAAAAAGTACCTCCCGGTGGCGACAGACACAATTATGCCAGTCAGGCGCCATATTTTTGGCCATCAAACAATACAACGGATGGTTGTCCCTATATAAACCGAGATGGTCAGCGCAATCCCGAAGTTAACGAATATACGAACCACGCCGACCGCGGGAAGATGTTTCAGTCGTCATTTATCCTGAGCCTCGCATGGTACTACACAGGCGAGGACAACTACGCAAAACATGCGGGCGACATCCTACGCACTTGGTTCATAACAGAGAAAACTCGAATGAATCCAAACCTCGACCATGCCCAAATCGTTCCTTGTAAGGACGAAGGGCGATCAATAGGAATCATAGACTTCTCCCAGCAATACAGTAGTGTGGTTGATGCTGCAGCGATATTGGAAACAGGAGCGCCCGGATGGAGCCAAGATGACCAGCGCAGCTTTCGCAATTGGAACACTCAATTCGTACAATGGCTAAATCAAAGTGATTTCGGCAAAAAAGAAAGCGCAGCGAAAAACAACCATGGGACATTCGCCGCAATGCAGATCGCAGCCATTGCCCTCTTTCTCGGGGACAAACAACTCGCTATTCAAAAGGTCTTGCTCGGTGAGGGCTTCATCAATGGACAGATCGCAGCCAACGGCACGCAGCCATTAGAGCTCGCGAGGACTCGGAGCTGGCATTACTCGACGTTTAATCTTGTGGCGCTCACTAGACTTGCGGCTATTGGGACAAAAGTTAGCGTAGATCTTTGGCACTATCAAGGTCCTGATAGCCAAAACCTCTTTAACGCGGTTAAGTTCCTAATCCCGTACGCGACGGGTGCTGCCAAATGGAAATACAAAGAATTGGAGTTCCATGCCTATGCTGCGGCTGACGTTATCCATGCCGCGGCGGACGCGGGACTCAGTGATGCCAAACAAGCAATCGAGAAACTTGAGCCACCCCCCAGTGGAGATTTGTGGCCGTTGAGGCCAGCATCTGAGCAGCTTGACGCGCTCCCCCAGCATTACTTTCTTTGACTGAATAGCCATATTATTTACTGCTTTTCGTAGTACCCCATACCAAGATATTGCGCTCGACGGATTCAGATGTCTTTTATTTGTGGAGGGTAGAAGGGTTGCGGTGCAGTGTCTGTGATCACCTTACATTTACGATGACTTTTGCAGCACTCTTCGATCCAGTTGTCAATGCGTTCACGGGTTTCTTTGGGGATAGTGTCGCTAAGACAGACTGGTTGAGTGAAGATGTCCCACGATTTGTCGGGCTGATGGAGTGGGATTACAGGCTTGGAATCGAAAATTTGCCTATCTGTAATTATTGTTATTCGCGAGGAGAATAATAGGAATGCTTTCTGTCGACACAATCATACGAAGTAAGCAGACATACCTGAGAAACGGAGGTAGGCTGGTAAATCTGGGTAGGGTTGAACCTGGGTTACCCGTGCACCTTTATCAGCCTAGGTCTAATTAGGCTATAATTTTAATATAGTTTAATTCTAACTATAAGTATTAAGATTTTTTTTTAAAAAAAATCTATAAATAGTTATCTATTAAAAGAGTTATCGCTATTTTACTATATTTTATTAAAAGCTTAATAGAAAAAAAAATAGTCTACTTAAAATATTATATTTTATATTTATATTTTATATTTATATTTTATAATAATTATATAAAATTATACTATATTATATTTTTAAGTCTAACTAAAGCTTAATAAGCTAGTAACTATTTTTAGATTTATTTTAAATATTAATACCTATAGTTAGAATTAGACTATAGTAAAATTATAGCTTAATTAGACCTAGGCTAATAAAGGTATATAGATAACCTAGGTTCTAGTTCTATCTAAGTTTACTAGCCTAATATTATAAATCTTAGAAAGGAGTATAGTAATTATATAGAAATATAATAATAGAAAGGAAATAGAGATAGGGTAGATAAAGGATTAATATAGGTAGACTAATATATAATACTACTATATAGATATATATAATTCTATAGCCTTAGTAGAAAGCTAGTATAGGATAAGTTATATATATCCTATAATATTACCTTAAGAGGTATAATAAATTATTAATTAAAAAGGATATAAATAGTAGATAGAGAGCTAACTAAGGTAAGGAGTTAAGCTCCTCTATATATATATTTCTTAGTACCTTACGCTAGGCCCCTTTAGGATTAGTCTCTATACTAGGCTAAAAAGAGAAGGAAGAGTAAAAGAAAGAAAGTAAAGAGAAAGAAAGAGAGGAAATCGAGAGATAGTTAAGTACTATCTTCTCCTACTCCCTTATAGATATACTATAGAGTCCTATAAAGTACTATATCTAGAATACTATAGGATAGTATAGGAGAATATAGAATACTTATATATATAATCTAGGTAATTATTATAATCTATTCCTAATTCTACTTTAGAAATAGATCTCTTATTAGATATACCTATTACTTATAAGAGAAGGGGTATATAACTACGCGATAGTAAGTACTTACTAGTAAGTACGCGTTAGTAAGTACTTATTAGTAAGTACTCCTATTAATATATAAATATAGGTAGTAAGCCTTTATAGCTTATTATATTTAACTTCCTATAGTCTATTAAGTAATATACTATTAAACTTACTTTAACTTTTAGAACTAATCTTAACTTTACTAATATATAGTAAGTATATTAGTAGACTATTATTATAATCCTAACCGAACTAGGATAGTATATAGGGTTATTATTAGATATATATATAGAATAAGGTAATAGTTATTATATAACTACTTTAATTAAAGCTTATAAGATAAAGCGTATAAGATTAAGCGCTTAATATAAAGTAATTATATTAAAGTAAGTAAGATAAAGCACCTTAGGTATATATATAATAAAGATAATAAACCCCTATAGCTTATTATATTTAACTTTAAGTATTTTATAATATAGTCTATTATAAGTAAACTCTTCCTTAACCTTACTTTATCTTTAAGAACTAACCTTACTTTACTAATATATAGTTAGTATATTAGTAGACCTTAATACTTTAAATACCTCTATAATAAGTAATACGTTAATAGAAACTAATAACTAGTAGATAGGACTAATCCGCGCTATAACCTCTAAGGTCGCGAAGCTAGACCTTTATTATAGAGTCTATACTAAGCTTAAATTATAGCTACTTTAAGTTAACGTCTACTTTAAAATAGATAAAGTACCTAATAATAATTAACTAATACTTATAGTAATATACTTAAGAGGAAAAGCTAAGAAATAGCTTATACTATACCTTAAGAAATTTATAGATAATAATAATAATAGTTATAATAATATATTTAAATAATAGATTAAGTTTAAGGATAAGATATAATAAGTATTCTAACTTACTAACGAACTAGCTATTATAGAATAAGCTATCTAAGGCCTATAATAGAATTATTTAGCTTCTAGCTATACTAATAAATTTAGGAATTATTTAATCTAGACTAAATAGAATAATTAGGCCCTAATAAGGATATTTAGATAGAGATTAAAAGTAGGCGTATAAGTAGAGCTTATAAGAAGTAGAGCTATAATTAATAATCTTATCGAACTAGTTAAAGAATTAATTAAAGTTAATAACTACTTATACTAATTTCACCTTAAAGTAAAAGATAAGTATACTATACTAACCTATATATACGAGAAGAAATACTAGCTAAACTATAGATACTAGAGGGTTATAAAAGTACCTAGGGTTAGTAGTAATTATAGGTATTTTAGACTTAATAATATATATATTGATAATATAACCTAAAGAGGATAAATACTAGATTATTACTCTAAGAAGCTAGATAATAGTAAGGAAATAAGAACCTACTATAACTATAGTAAGCTAGGCTACCTATTAAAGAACTACTAATTAAATAATAAAGCTAAAAGATAAATAGGTAAAAGATACTAAGTTAGAGACTACTCTTTAAATATAATTAAAGAGTAAGGTAATAATACTAAGGAAGAATAGGAGTAGGTATAATAGATACTAGATAAAGGGAAAGCTATCTACCTACTTAGCTAAAAACTTAAAGACTAAGTAAATTAAGTTTAGAAGAAATAAGGTAATACTTAGGCTAGTAAATAGGTAAAGGTTAGGTTAGGGTTAGATTAGATTATATAATAACCTAACCTAACCTAACCTAAGTTTACTAGGTTAGCGCTAGTAATAGGTTAAGTTAGTATAGACTAGGTTACCTTAGGTCTAAGTAATATATATTTCGTATTAAATATAATTTATTTTATTTTTACTAATAAGTATAATTATATTATTATAGCGAATAATTATAGTATATATAAAATACTTTATACTTATAATATTATATAATATTATATAACCTAATAGGTACTCTAACCTAATCTATACCTACGCTAGTGCTAGGTTCGACTAAACCTATACCTAGGGCCTATACAACTCTAATCTAACCTAACCTAGAGGGGTAGGAACTCTAACCTAACCTAAACCTAGAGTCTATATAACTCTAACCTAACCTAACCTATTAATAGGTACCCCTAACCTATTTACTAGCCTAGTAATACTAAGATAAATAATAAGGATTATAGAAAAGAAATTACTAAGTATATATATAAATATCTTAAAGAGAAATATATAAGAAATAAGAATATTAGTTTCTTAGTACTTATAAGTAAAGAAAGATTATACTATAATAGTAGGAGAGGATACTACTATAATACTACTACGCGACCTTACCTAGGAAAAAAGATACTAATAGTTTAGGATTACCTAGACTCTAACTAAGATAATTAGGAGCTAGAAGGTAAGAAAAGTAATAACTATATAGATAATACTAAGCTAGAGTCCTTAGGATATTAGACGCTACTAGAAACCTTAAAACTATAGCGCGAAGATATAATAGTATAAGATAGATATATAGGAGAAATCTAGAACCTAGTAGATAGCTACTACTTAATTAAAGATTAGTAAGATAATAAATAGATAGACTAGAGTCTATACTAAAGATTATAACTAGACTTATTTACTTAAGAAGCTTTAGAATTACTTAAATATCTAATATACTAATTATAAGGATCCTATAATACTAGTTATACTATAAAAACCTAAACTACCTACTATTATTATAGATATAGTATTTCTATAATAAATATCTTATATACTACTTAGATAAAATAGGTTAGGATATTTCCTAGTAAGAAAATCTAAGTATTAATAGTTTTAGAATAAAAATAAAAATATAACTTATAAATAATACTTATAGGATAAATAATAAGAAGGATATTTTACTAGAGTATTAACTATAGATAAAACTATAAATAATATATTAATTAATAGAAGTATATATATATATTTAGTACTACTACCTATAGAATACGTATAAATAATATAGAGAAGCTAAGATCTAATATAGATTTATAAGAAGAAAGTATAAATAAGATAAGTCTTTTTTAGGCGAGTACCTAATAAGTAAGGCTATAATACTATTAACGTAGAAAAACTTATTAAACTCCTAGTTATAGTAGGAAAATAATAGTAAAAGTATTATTAGATTTAGGATTATTTATAAACTTTATATTACTAGACGTAGTAAATAAGCTAGACTTAAGCCTATAGAGAAGAAGTATCTATATCTAGTCTATATCGCGAATAGAAAAGCTATACTAGGAGAACTAGTAGTAACGTATAAGATAACTATAATACTTACTATCTAAGGAAGAACTATAGAAGTATACCTAGATATCCTAGCCTTAGCTAGTAAAGATATTATATTAGGACTACTATAGTTATAAGAGTTTAATCCTAGAGTTAATTAGAAATACTAGATCCTCTTATAGATAGACTATAAAGACGTATATAGATCTAAGCCTATATATTAATAAGATAAGATAGTAGCTAAGAATATAATATATAAATTAACTACTTTATATATAATATATAATAAAAGTATAGTTACTCTATAGATACTAACTAGGTATTAGGTTATAAAGTAAGAGTATTAGAGAAACGCGTAACTCCTAATATCCTATAATAGTATATAGAGTTTAGTTACCTCTTTATAGAAGGCTAGAAGAAAATATACTACTAAAGTATTAACCCTAAAACTATAAATTATACTATAGGAAGGAAAGTAACTAACTTTTAGACCTATCTATATACTATTAGAATAAGAGCTAAAGATACTTAAGCCTATATTAGGAAGAATATAGTAAGTAGATATATATAGGAATTAATATTACTAGTAGGCTACCTAATATTATTTATACTAAAGAAATAAAGGCTACCTTAAGTATATAGTAACTATAGGAAGTATAATAATATTATAATTAAGAACTACTACCTACTACTAAATATTATAGAACTATATAATCGACTAGTATACGTAAAGATATTTATAAAGCTAGATCTATAGGATATTTACTACCTAATTAGAATAAAAAAGGTAAAGAATAGAAAATAGTATTTAGAATATACTATAGATATTATAAATATATAGTTATACTATTTAGGCTAACTAACGCACTAGTTATATTCTAAGTATTAATTAATAATATACTATAGGAATACCTAGATAAATACGTTATACTATATTTAGATAATATATTAATTTACTTAAGTTTATAGAAGAATATAAATAATATATTAAAATAGTATTAAGAAGCTTAGACTAGTATTATCTAAAGCTAAAACTAGAGAAATATAAATAGTATAAGATAGAAGTTAATTTTCTTAGATATATAATTAGTACTAAAGGAGTAGAAATAAGTAAAGAAAAGATTAAAGTAGTTAAAGTATAGAAAGAACTAAAGAATATTAAAGAAATATAGTTATTTTTAGGATTTATTAACTTTAATAGATACTTTATAAGGAAATTTTTAGGAAAAGCTTTATTACTTATAAACCTAATAAGGAAAGAAATACTTTAGTTATAGGTAAAGGAATACTAGGAAGTATTTAATAAACTTAAGATAGTTTATATAATACTACCTATATTAGTACTATTCTATAGAGAAAAATATTAAGATTTAAGACTAATATATTAGACCTTATATATAGTATAGTAGTACTATAAGAATATAAAGGAAAATAGTACCTAATAGCCTACTACTCTAGAAAGTTCTTATAACTAGAAGAATAATATAATATATATAATAAGGAACTACTAGTAATAGTTACTATACTATAATATTAGAGAATTTACGTAGAAAGTTACTTAGAACTTATAATATTTACTAATTATAAAAACTTAGTTATATTTATAATAACTAAAGTATTAAATTAATAATAAACTAGATAGTTAGAACTCTTAGGATAATATAAATTCTAAATTATATATATACTAGGAAAGGATAATAGTAGAGTAGACGCCTTAGCTAAAGACACGATATTATAGGACTAAAAGAAACTATTAAAGGAACTATATTAAAGATTAACTAGGATAGATCTCTAGGACTAGTAAACGAAATTAATATAAATTAAGAAGTTAATAATCTTATAAGAATTATAAATAATATACCTAAAGAATTATAAGAAGTAATTATAAGATTATACTATAATAATCTAGTATATAGATACCCTAGAATTATAAGAACTATAGAACTTATAAAGTAAACCTATAAGTTTAATAATATAAAGGATAAGGTAATAACCTTTATTAGAAAATATATAGACTATTAGAGAAATAAATATAGTACTTATATACTATATAGTAAGATATAAGTAATAGAATTACTAGAATTTCCCTAGGAAGATATCTTTATAGACTTTATAATAGGATTACTACTATTAAAAGATCTAGCTATAGGAATTAGCTATAACGTAATAATAGTTATTATATATAGTTTTATTAAATACCTAGAGATAATACTATTTAGGAATTACTATATAGTATAATAGTTAGTATTTATATTCCTAGATTAATTAATTAAATACTATAGAATACTAAAGTTAATTATTAGTAATAGAGATAAACTCTTTATATCTAATTATTAGATAATATTACTAGTATTAATAGGAATAAGAAGAACGCTATTAATAGCCTATTATCTATAGATAGATAGATAAATAGAAAGGACGAACTATATAATAAAAGTATATCTATAAATTTATAATAATACTTAATAAGATTATTAGGTATTATTACTACCTATAGTATAACTTATATATAATAATAAGTTCTTAGAATTAATAGGAAGAATACTATTCTTAATAAATTATAGAAGATATCTAAACTAATTTAAAAGAATATTACTAGGACTAAAGGTATAAGTAGTAAAAGTAACTATAGAAGGATATAAGAAAGTATATAAAGAAATATAAGATAAGATACTTAAAGTATAAAAAAGTAGTATTAAGTAGGCTAATAAGAAATAAAAAATAGTACCTTAGCTAAAAGAAGGGGATAAAGTATATTTATATATAAAAAATCTATATATAAAATAACTAAGTAAGGGACTTAATAATATTAAGGTTAGACTATTTTTAGTTAAGATATAAGATAGATTAGTTATATATACCTTATAACTCCTAAAAGATATAAAAATCTACTCTAGGTTCTATATAAGTAAACTAGAACCTACTAACTAAGAAATACTAATATAGTAATACTTCTACTATAAAACTAAAGAAGAAAATAAATTTAAAGTTAAAGATATTAATAGATACTAAGAGATATAATAAGAAGAATTCTAGGATAATAATTTCTATTAAGAATAGTTAGTTAAATAGAAAGGCTACCTAGAATTAGAAAATATTTAGGAACTAGAAGCTAACCTTTAGAACTATAAATAACTACTTAATAAAATAAGGACGAAGTATAAAATCTACTACTATATAGGAATAAAGATATAGTTAGTAAGAAATAGGCTAGGAACCTAGTATACTAGAGGCTAGAGGTTAAATCTTAGATAACTTAGTAGTATAATTACTAGAGAGTCCTATATAGTAATCTAGCTATTATTAGTTCTTAGTTTAACTTTATATATAATCTTAAAGCTAAGTATAGTATCCTAAACGAAGATACTTATAACTTTAATAAGACTAGCTTCTAAATAGATATTAGAAGGTCTATTAAAGTAGTTATAGTATCTAAAAGATACTTTAAGCTAATTAGAGTCTAGTTAGATAACTAGGAGTAGGTAATATTAATTATAGTAATTAGCGCTACTAACTAGGTTATCCTACCTTTCCTAATCTTTAAAGTAAAGAACTATAACTAGGCCTAGTATTATAACTCTCCTAATTAGTAGATAGGTATTAGTAGTAATAGCTAGACTATAAATAAGCTTAGTCTTAAGTAGTTGAAATACTTTATCTAGTATACTAATACCTATATAGTAGGTAGTTACTAGCTACTAATTATTAATAACTATAAGAGCTATAAGTCGCTTACTTTTTAGACTCTTTATAAAGAGAATAAGATTATTACTCTCTATATACCTCCTTATACCTCCTATATCCTCTAGCTACTTAATATAGATTACTTTATACTAATAAAGTAGGTATATAAGTAGGAAGTTAGGGCCTTAGTAAACTATAGTATTAACTATATTAATAAAAGAACCTTTCTTAATACCTTTAAGCTAGTATTTAAGAGATTATTCTTAAAGGATAATATTTAATCTAGCTTTAGAGTAACTAGCTTAGTACTACTAGATTTAGAGGTAGTAATATTAAGGCTTAAAGTAAAGCCTTATATACTAACTCTACTACTACTAGGGCCTACTACCTAGTAGCTAAAAATACTAAGTAATATATAGGAGTTAAAGACTTAAACTACTCTAATATTAAAGTAGATAAGGGCCTATAAGAGCTTATTACCTAAATCTATTATTAAGATAGTATTATAGGTTAAAAAGGAGTTAGTAATTAAGGTTTATACTAATATATTACTTAAAGCTAGGATAGCTATACTTAAGTAAGCTAATAATACTACCTCTAAGTAAAAAAAGTAAAAGAAAAAGTAGCTTTAGAAGGGTAGTACCCTATTATAGATAGAGGCTAAAGATTTAATTATTTAGAGAGATACTAAGGTTATAGCTATAGAAGAGAAGTATAAGAAGAGGCGCTAAAATAGTAGTAGTAGAGGCGTTTAGTACTATAAAATATATAGTAAGATAGGATATAATAAGTATATATATAAGTAGGATAGAGTAGATATAGAGGAGTAATTTAAGCTACTTTATACTATAATAGCTTATTATAGCATTAAGTTATTTAAGTATAGAGTTATAATAGTATATAAGTTAGGTATTTCGCTTACCTAAGTAGTTTACTTACTACTTATATTAACTATAATTATTTAAACTTAAAATTCTATAATATCTAGATTTCTAAAAATAAATAGGAGGTTTTATATTCTAAAAAAGAGTATCTTTAAATTTAGTTAGAAGAGGTAGAGGGTAAAGCTCTTATATTATAGTAGGTACTACGCGCTAATATAGAGAAAGCTACTAAAGTGATCTTAATAGAAGAAGCTACTATTATTCGCCTAGAGGAGTAAGAGGCTATAGTAACTATAGCTAGAAAGCTTACTCTTTTACCTTTTACTTAGAGTATAATATCTAGTCTAGTAGATAATATCTAAGATACTAGTATTCCTAGTTATCTTAGTAAATCCTTATCCTTAGGTAAGGTACCTTTAGAGATTACTTCTTACTAAGACTTTTAGTTTATAAGTATATTTTTTCGTTTTTCTATATTCTTTTATTAATATATCCTTTAGTAGGATATAGTAAGGTTTTCGTTCCTATATAATAGTATATATAATACTTCTTTCTTATTTTATTAAGTAGTTATTTATAGTTCTATAGATTAGCTTCTAGTTCCTATATATTTTCTAATTCTAAGTAGCCTTTCTATTTTACTAACTATTCTTAATAGAAGTTATTATCTTAGAATTCTTCTTATCCTATCTCTTAGTATCTATAGAGATCTTTAACTTTAAATTTATTTTCTTCTTTAGTCTTATAGTAGAAGTTTCGCTATATTAGTATTTCTAGATTAGTAGGTTTAAGTTTACTTATATAGAACTTAGGGTAGATTTTTATATCTTTTAGGAGTTCTAAGGTATAGTTAACTAGTCTATTTTATTCCTTAATTAAAAATAGTCTAACCTTAATATTATTAAGGTCCTTACTTAGTTATTTTATATATAGATTTTTTATATATAAATATACTTTATTCCCCTCTTTTAGCTAAGGTACTATTTTTTATTTTTTATTAGTATACTTAATACTACTTTCTTATACTCTAAGTATCTTATCTTATAATTCTTAGTATACTTTCTTAAATTCTTCTATAGTTACTATTACTACTTATACCTTTAGTCCTAGTAATATTCTTTTAAATAGGTTTAGATATCTTCTATAATTTATAAGGAATAGTATTCTTCCTATTAATTCTAAGAACTTATTATTATATATAAGTTATACTATAGGTAGTAATAATACCTAATTATCTTATTAAGTATTAATATAG
Organism: Phaeosphaeriaceae sp. PMI808; assembly: GCA_021365335.1. Classification (NCBI taxonomy): domain Eukaryota; kingdom Fungi; phylum Ascomycota; class Dothideomycetes; order Pleosporales; family Phaeosphaeriaceae; species Phaeosphaeriaceae sp. PMI808. The sequence continues at coordinate 77,118 of JAJTIZ010000126.1, forward strand.
ATTTATAGATTTACTTTTATTATATAGTTTATCCTTTCTATTTATCTATCTATCTATAGATAATAGGCTATTATTAGCTTTCTTCTTATTCCTATTAATACTAGTAGTATTATCTTATAATTAGATATAAAGAGTTTATCTCTAATACTAATAATTAACTTTAGTATTCTATAGTATCTAATTAATTAATCTAGGAATATAAATACTAACTATTATACTATATAGTTATTCCTAAATAGTATTATCTCTACGTATTTAATAAATCTATATATAATAACTATTATTATATTATAAATAATTCCTATAGCTAGGTCTTTTAATAGTAGTAATTCTGTTGATACGACTTAGTGTATAGGTGAAGCTTTATAACTGCAGTTGGTTACGTGTAGAGAAAAAGCATGGATTCGATATCTATCGCAGAGAGAGAGATCTATAGTATTGAGCGCTTAGATCGCGGGCGCGTACATCTACTATTTAGGTTCTAGCCTAAGCGGCTAGAGTCACCTAAATAGATAGGTTGCCTAGGTTACTAGGGCAACTCTATAGAGTATAAGAGTTCGAGTCCTACTGTAGCCAGGTTCCTAACACTAACTATCTTCTCTTTTCCTATCTCTCTTACGCAGTAATATCCTTATTTCGATGAACTCAGCCCTATACGCGGAGCTAGAGTTGGTTTATATCAACTAGCGTCTCTAGAGCTATATTTAGGCTAGCTTTAGTTATAGAGTCTGATAGGTTATCTCGTCTATTAATCTATTAGATATCAGTTAGCTCGCCGCGTTCGTATACCTCCCTAAGTGCTATAATATCTATTATAAGCTGTTTCTCCTTTATAGTACTAAGTTTAACGAGGCACTCGTATAGCGAGAATAAGTTGGTATATATAATGATAGGAACTTTTAGGTGATTGAGTCGAGTTATAATTATATCAATAGTACTACCGATAGCGATAGCGTTATTAACGCTATATACTATTACGTAGATCTCTAATACTAATACGCTTTAGGTAACGCGTTTATACTTAATTAATAACTAGTAGATAATATTGCCATAGATTCTAAATATATTGGTATTATTTATCATAATCTTATTTCCTAGAATAATCACGTATCCTATCTATAAGCTCATGTCCTTATTATTAGCAAAGGAGGTATTAATAAACGTAAAGAGCTTAAGGCTGTTTATGTTAAGTTGTACGTAGTTGAGGCTATAGTTAACGTTATCCTTCTACTATTTAATTCGCTTATTTAATCTAGATATTTCTTCTTTAGAGGGGTTAGTTGCCTAAGTAGTAGTAGCTACGTTAAAGCTCGCCTCTAGCTAATAGATTATTATAATATACGCGCTGCGTACTCGCTGCTAGATATACGACTTTTAATTATATATAAGCTCTAACTTATCTCCTTAGCATTTCTACTAGAGTGCTATTTCACTACTATAGAGCGTAATAATATAGCCGTTAAAGGCTATCGGCTCTATACTGTCGAGTACTTACTTCTCCTTAGCGCTAAAGTAGAGCTCTTAGGCCTCTCTGTCTGCAAACTATTGGTTAGAGAGACTAAGGGTATTATTAGTCTACATGCCTACGATGCTAAATCCTACTATAGTAGGCTTAGAGATAAGTAGGTATAGGTCGTACGTAGAGGTCTCTATCTAGAGCTTCTCTATATAGTATTTAAAGTAGGTAGACTACTAATATACTCCTACCTCTATAATACCATATAAGGGTTTAATAACAACTATAATAGTACTACGTAGATATACCTCCTTAAGTTATATAGGGAGGTTAGTAATAATAGTGCGTTGTAGTAGATCGTTAGACTGCGTATACGCCTAGGTAATATCTTAGAGCTATAGGATTATCCTATCGCAGATTATAGATAGTGCGAGGGCAATAATAACGCGTTAGCTTACTCGTTGGATAGTCGGGCTTTATATTAGCACGAGCTTCTTACTATTATCTGCGTATCCTTAGATAATTAATTGCGACTTCTTGTAGGGCTGATTGGTCGTTTTACCCTTTACCTTATTGATAATACGTGACTTGAATATACAGATTCTGCTATATTTAGTGGGGTCGTATTACTTAAAGCGAAAGACTCTATGCGTAATTAACGCGTCGATCTTAGTCTTTATAGATAGCTCGAAGGGTATACCTAGGGTCGCGATCTTACTATTAGCTCGTAATTTCTACGCGAGGGCGTAGTCATCCTATTTGCGTTGCGCGAGGTAGACCTTATTAATAAGATTATCTATTATTGTCTTTAGTTTATTCTTAGAGCTCTTAGGGTAGCCTTAGCGGCGGCGAGGTTGCTTAGGTTCTATCTCTGGCGTATAGTCGTCATTATTAACGTCTACTCCTTTATCTCTATTATCCTTATCTAAGTTCTTAGAGTTGATAGTTATTAAGTTATCTTAATAATATAGGCGGACGATAGTTATCTAGAACGTTGTCTATCTACTATTAACGTCTATAATAGTAGTAGTTTATTTATTATTAAGAGTAAGTAGTATATATAGGCTAGTCTATCCTTTATTCTTACGCTAAACCTTAACCTTACTTTAGAGAGGTAACTGGAGCGTCTCGCTAACGTTTGGGCCGTTGCGAGTAGCGAGTACGTCGTTGATCTAGCGCGCTGCCTTAATCTTACGGATCTCTACTATCGCTTTCTTGATTGCGTTTACTCGGGCCGTGACTAATAGAGAGGGTGGAGAGAGTTTCGATATTCGTAGGTACGTGCTAAAGATAAGAAGCGTTGGGACGAGTCTATTAGGTCCTATAGTGTCGTTGATAGCTTTTATAGCTATCTATAAGATCTGCTCTAGCGTAGTAGTATAGCTAATATCTGCGTAGATGACGTCGTACGCACGTTGGACTGTCGCATAATAGCGTTCAACTTTTCTGATGGAGTTGTGGGCTTCAACTAGTACCTTATTCACCTTAATTGCTATTGAGTTGGTATTATTGATAAACTCCTCGCTAATAAAGTTCTTGCTAGCGTCTGTTGAGATGATATCAGGTGGGCCGACGTATATATTAATCTATATAGCACGCAGCGTATTCTAGGTAGTACTCGCTTGTATATCCTAGAGAAACTGTGCGGCTTAGAAGGCGGTTACTTTATCAACGGCGTAGAGAACGGGTTTCTAATTGATGTATATTATATCAACGATTACTCGAAAGTTGAAGTTAATATTATTATAGATTATGAACTTGAATCGTCTGGGTGCCTTGCTATAGAGCTGGTATTGGTGGCACACTTTATTAATGCTCTTAATTACTTCCTAGCTTACGTCGTTGTACCCCGCTTATAATAGTACCTTATAGAGTCGCTTAGTAGCTGGGTAGCTGAAATGTTGATAAAGCTGCCTTAGTTCTATCTCTATTAAGTAGTGGATGGCTATTTCGGTAGCGTTATAGAGTAGCTATGGATGTCCCTATTTGCGGACGATTGGGTACTTCTTATCCTTGTGTACTAGGACGTTATCAACGTTGTTTAAATAGATACCGTGTCTATCTATGTCTGCTAGGCAGAGTAGGAAGGGCGTGTTCGTTGGTATAACCGTAAAGCTGATTGCACTGAAGGGTGTATCTACTCTGATATCTCCGATTGAGACATACTCTAGATTGTCTCTAAATCTGATATGGTGTTGGCTAGTAGTAGACTAATTGATAATCGCGGACGGTTGTAGCTTCTGTAATACTTGGACCTGGGTTTTGCCTGCTGTTGACACGCCTGCGGCGCTAGTGTCGGGCATGATGCCTTCGAACTTGCTACTCCCGTAGCGGGTATTAAATGTGAATAGGTGGGTCTCCTCCTTAGGAGACTCTAGCTGGTATAGGTTAATGCCGGTGATCGCGTGTAAGGTCGCGATGTTGTTGAGCTTGTTAGTGACGTTCTGTCTGTCTACCGTCCCGTAGATTGTAGTGAGAAACTGTTCGTTGTGCCCTGAGTAGAAGGTGTCAATGTCGTTGTTATCCTTATCACTATCCTTGCAGTCCTCATTGATATCGAGGCCTTCGAACTGTGCGAGAAAGATACTGTAGTCTGGGTTGACGTCGTGGTCCTGCGCGTATGTGCGGAATCGCTGTCGTGAGCGCGTACGCTTATCTCTTGAGTGTCGCGTTGACTAGTAGCCCTGCTTGCTACATACGAAGCATTTCTTGCTGCTAGTAGGGCGTTGATTGTTGTAGCTGCCTTGCTGGTAACGGGAGTTGCCCTTATGTGGGCGGCGTTGTTCGTCGTAGCGGCGATAGCTACTGCGTTGTTCTTGGGGTTCGGCGTGACGTCTGTCGCTTCGGTTGTAGCGACGATTAGTATAGAACGCGTTGCTGTCCCGCTGCTGTAATAAGTGACCGTGGTTATCTAGTTGTCTGTTCTGCTGACATCTTGTCTAGATACTGATAGCACTTTGGAGGTTAGAGGCGACTGCCTTAAACGTTGAAGCCGGGCGTATTAGGATAGATGAATAGGCCTTAACTTCTTGGCACGTAGAGATGAGTTGGCCAGCGAGGCTGCCTTCGCCGCTGCTGAAGTTCTGGACAAGTCCTTAATAGGTGTGTTGTAGTCGCTCAATTACTATCTCTAGATACTGCGACATCGTCTTGTCTGGGTTGCTTGCGGCGATATCTTTGAGTATTGTTGTTCTCTACTTATGTAGGAAGAGTTGGTAATTCTCTAGCGTGTGGAAATATGCTCTTATCCTCTTAACTATAGTAGGGAACGGCATGTTCTTCTGAGCGAGGTGTTGGTAGTAGAAGGACTGCGCTTTACCTAGTAGTATGGTAGCAAAGGTGGTGTCGTATTTGTCCTTAGTAATGCTAACCTTCTAGTAGGTATCGTAGAAGATGTTGAGTTTAATGTTGAGGATATCGTATAGGTCCCCCGTAAACTTTATATTGTTATTATATAGCTTGGCGAGATCTGTAAGTGCGCGAGTACCTAACTGCTAGAGAGTAGTTGCTGGTAGAGGCGTCGTTCCTCTTGTGCTTGTTACTAATAGAGTGCCTGGCCGTGGTTTTATTTGTAGGCACTTGAAGGTAGGTACTAGTATGGCTACCTCGAGGTCTTTTTGTGGCTAGATCGGGTAGTCGTCTATATCTAAGAGACTGACGAGTTGCTCTAGGATTGTTGCGTCGCGCTGGTTAGTAGCTATATAGATTCCTTGTGAGCGGAACAGCTCTTTAATTGCCTTGCGGATCTTAGGATTAATGCTGCTAAATAGCTCTTATGTCCAGCCGTTAAAGTAGTCTTTGAAGTCTATAAGGAGGAAGTAGTTAAATGTTCTATTCTCCTTGATCGTCGTTATCCAGTCAATGGTGTATGTATTCAGGTGGTTAATGTTGAGGTTGTCTTTGTTAGGGATATATTCCTTCTTAGTGTACTGGTCCTTGTACACGCTGTTGAACTATGGGCGGCTCTAGATTTCCTTGTATTGCGACATGTTTTCGAGTCGCGCGTGGGTTGATGGGTATAGGTGCTGTAGGTCTCTGTAGGTATTGCGTAGTTGACGCAGACGGATTACTTGCCTGGGCCTTAGTAGGGGAGGCTTGTAATACGAATCTTTTAGCTCTATTAGAAAGGTGGATGAGCCTAGCGGGCGAGCTGTACTTCGCGCTATCTTTAGATTCTCTGGGCCTTGGTAGGGGAGAGAGTTATTAAAAGCCGTGCCTTAGATCTATCTAGCTAATCTGTGGTTTTTCAACCACTGATTAGTGTTGATACGACTTGGTGTATGGGTGAAGCTTTATAACTGTAGTTGGTTACGTGTAGAGAAAAAGTATGGATTCGATATCTATTGCAGAGAGAGAGATCTATAGTGTTGAGCGCTTAGATCGCGGGCGCGTATATCTACTGTTTAGGTTCTGGCCTGAGCGGCTAGAGTCACCTAAATAGATGGGTTGCCTGGGTTGCTAGGGTAACTCTATAGAGTGTGAGAGTTCGAGTCCTACTGTAGCTAGGTTCCCAACAAATTCTATTATAAAGTCTATTAAGATATCTTTCTAGGGAAATTCTAGTAATTCTATTACTTATATCTTACTATATAGTATATAAGTACTATATTTATTTATTAATAGTTTATATATTTCCTAATAAAGGTATTACTATATCCTCTATATTATTAAACTTATAGTTTTACTTAATAAGCTCTATAGTTATTATAATTCTAAGCTATCTATATAGTAATTATAATAGTATTATCTTATAATTACCTTCTATAATTCTTTAGGTATATTATTTATTATTATTATAAGATTATTAATTTCTTAATTTATATTAATCTTATTTACTAGTCCTAAGGATCTATCCTAGTTAAACTTTAGTATTATTCCTTTAATAGTTTCTTTTATTCCTATAATATTATATCTTTAGCTAAGAGTATCTACTCTTCTATTATCTTTTCCTACTATATATAATTTAAAATTTATATTATCCTAAGAGTTCTAACTAGCTAGTTTATTATTAATTTAATACTTTAGTTATTATAAATATAACTAAGTTCTTATAATTAGTAAATATTATAAGTTCTAAGTAACTTTCTATATTAATTCTCTAATATTTTAGTATAGTAACTATTACTAGTAGTTCCTTATTATATATATTATAGTATTCTTCTAGTCCTAAGAACTTTCTAGAGTAGTAGGCTATTAGGTACTATTTCTCTTCGCGTTCTTATACTACTACTATACTATATATAAGGTCTAATATATTAGTCTTAAATCTTAATTCTTCTTCTCTATAGAATAGTACTAATATAGGTAGTATTATATAAACTATTTTAAGTTTATTAAATATATTTTAGTATTCCTTTATCTATAACTAAGGTATATCTTTCCTTATTAGGTTTATAAGTAGTAAGGTCTTTCTAAAAAAGTTCCTTATAAAGTATCTATTAAAGTTAATAAATCCTAAGAATAACTATATCTCTTTAATATTCCTTAGTTCTTTCTATACTTTAACTACTTTAATCTTTTCTTTACTTATTTTTACTCCTTTAGTACTAATTATATATCTAAGAAATTTAACTTCTATCTTATACTATTTATATTTTTCTAGTTTTAGCTTTAGATTATACTAATCTAAGCTTCTTAATACTATTTTTATATATTATTTATATTCTTCTATAAACTCTAAGTAAATTAATATATTATTTAAGTATACTATAATATATTTATCTAGGTATTCTCTAAGTATATTATTAATTAATACCTAGAATATTACTAGTATATTAGTTAGCCTAAATAGTATAACTATATACTTATAATAGCTATAGTATATTCTAAATACTATCTTCTATTCTTTACCTTCTTTTATTCTAATTAGGTAGTAACTATCCTATAGGTCTAGCTTTATAAATATCTTTATATATACTAGCTAATTATATAGTTCTATAATATTTAGTAGTAGGTAGTAGTTCTTATTATAATATTATTAACTTCTATAGTTATATATACTTAAGGTAGCCTTTATTTCTTTTAGTATAAATAATATTAGTAGCCTACTAGTAATATTAATTCCTTATATATATCTTTTTATAAGATTTTTCTTAATATAGTCTCTAAGTATTTCTAGCTCTTATTCTAATAGTCTATAGATAGGTCTTAGATATTATTCCTTTTCCTTCCTATAGATATAATATATAGTCTTAGGTTAATACTTTAGTAGAGAGTTTTCTTCTATCTCTCTATAAAGAGGTAACTAAATTCCTATACTATTATAGGATATTAGGAGTTATATATTCTCTAATACTCTTACTTTATAACCTAATACCTAGTTAGTATCTATAGAGCTAACTATACTTTTATTATATATTATTATAAAGTAGTTAATTTATAAATTATCTTCTTATCTACTATTTATCTATTAATATATAGGCTTAGATCTATATATATCTTTATAGTCTATCTATAAGAGGTCTAGTATTTCTAATTAACTCTAGATTAAACTCTTATAACTATAGTAGTCCTAAATAATATCTTTACTAGCTAAGGCTAGGATATCTAGGTATACTTCTATAGTTCTTCCTTAGATAGTAAGTATTATAGTTATCTTATATATTACTACTAGTTCTCCTAGTATAGCTTTTCTATTCGCGATATAGACTAGATAGGATACTCCTTCTCTATAGGCTTAAGTCTAGCTTATTATACTATATTAGTAATATAAAGTTTATAAATAATCCTAAATCTAATAATACCTTTATCTATTATACTCCTACTATAACTAGGAGTTTAATAAGTTTTTCTATATTAATAGTATTATATTCTTATTATTAAGTACTTATCTAAAAAAGACTTATCTTATTTATACTCTCTTCTTATAAATCTATTTAATCTTAGCTTCTTATATTATTTATACTTATCCTATAGATAGTATTACTAAATTAAGTATATATACCTTCTATTAATTAATATTATTATAGTTTTATCTATAGTTAATACTCTAGTAAAATATCCTACTTATTTTTATCCTATAGGTATTATTTATAAGTTACTTTTTTATATTTATTCTAAAACTATTTATACTTAGATTTTTTAGGAAATATCCTAAGCCTATTTTATCTAAGTAGTATATAAGATATTTATTATAAAATACTATATCTATAATAATAGTAGGTAGTTAAGGTTTTTATAATATAACTAGTACTATAGGATCCTACTAATTAGTATATTAGATATATTAAGTAGCTTTTAAGCTTCTAGAGTAAATAAATCTAGTTATAATCCTTAGTAGAGACTCTAGTCTATTTATTTTATCTTACTAATCTTTAATTAAGTAGTAGCTATCTACTAGGTTCTAGATTTCTCCTATAAATCTATCTTATACTATATCTTCGCGTATAGTTTAGGGTTTCTAGTAGTATATAATATCCTAAGGACTCTAGCTTAGTATTTCTATATATTATTACTTTTCTTACTTCTAGCTCCTATTATTTAATTAGAGTCTAGGTAATCCTAAACTATAGGTACTTTTTTCCTAGGTAAGGTGCGTAGTAGTATTATAGTAATATCCTCCCTACTATTATAGTATAATCTTTCTTTTCTTATAAATCTAGGAAGTTAATATTCTATTTCCTTATATTCTCTTTAAGATAGTTATTAATACTTAATAATTCCTTCTAAATCTTTATTAGCTATCTTAGTATTATTTATTCTTTAGAACTTAATCTACTTAGTCTTTAAGTTCTTAGCTAAGTAGGTAGATAGCTTTCCCTTTATCTAGTATCTATTATACCTACTCCTATTCTTCCTTAGTATTATTACCTTACCCTTTAATTATATTAAAGATAGTCTATAACCTAGTATCTTTACCTATTTATCTTTTAGCTTTATTCTTTAATTAGTAGTCCTTTAATAGGTAGCCTAGTTTACTATAGTTATAGTAGGTTCTTATTTCCTTACTATTATCTAGTATCTTAGAGTAATAATCTAGTATTTATCCTCTTTAGGTTATAATTAGATATATATATTATAAGTCTAAAATACCTATAATTACTACTACCTTAGGTACCTTTATAACTCTCTAGTATCTATAGTTTAGCTAGTATTTCTTCTCGTATATATAGGTTAGTATAGCGTACTTATCTTTTACTTTAAGGTGAAATTCGTATAAGTAGTTATTAACTTTAATTAATTCTTTAACTAGATTAATAAGATTATTAATTATAGCTCTACTTCTTATAAGCTCTACTTATACGCCTACTTTTAATCCCTTTCTAAATATCCTTATTAGGGCCTAATTATTCTATTTAGTCTAGATTAAATAATTCCTAAATTTATTAGTATAGCTAGAAGCTAAATAATTCTATTATAGGCCTTAGATAGCTTATTCTATAATAGCTAGTTCGTTAGTAAGTTAGAATACTTATTATATCTTATCCTTAAACTTAATCTATTATTTAAATATATTATTATAACTATTATTATTATTATCTATAAATTTCTTTAGGTATAGTATAACCTATTTCTTAGCTTTCCCTCTTAAGTATATTACTATAAGTATTAGTTAATTATTATTAGGTACTTTATCTATTTTAAAGTAGATAATAACTTAAAGTAGCTATAATTTAAGCTTAGTATAGTCTATATAATAGAGGTCTATCTTCGCGACCTTAGAGGTTATAGTATAGGTTTATCCTACCTACTAGTTATTTAAATCTATTAACGCGTTACTTATTATAGAGGTATTTAAAGTTATTAGATTTATAGGTAATCTAAGATCGAACTTAGTTATCTACTACTAGATAAAAGTATTATTATAAGACTAAGGTCGAACTTAGTTATCTACTACTAGATAAAAGCGTTATTATAAGACTATCTAAGACTATATCTAATATTATAGCTAGTATAGCTAGCGTAGTTAGTATAGCTAATATAGTTAATATAACTAGTAAAGCTAATATCTAATAGCTTATAGCGTTATAGATAAGCTATATAGAACTAGTTCTATCGAATAACTACGTTAAGCTAGCTTAACTATATAATAGAGATAAGTAGATCTCTACCCTCTAAACTAAGAGACCTTAATAAGCTTAATAGAGATAGATATATAAACTAGTAGAAAGTATAGTAGATAGAATATAATAGAATATTAATAGATAATAATTACGAGCGTTTATAGATAATTATTTAATTATTTACTATATTATTTATTATAATCTTTTATTATATACTATATTCCTATACTATATACCTATTAAACCTATCTTAAATCTAATAATTAAGAGTCTTACTACCTTAACTAAATTAAGCTAAACTAATAACTAAAATAAGTTAAGCTAATTAGTATATAAACCTATAGAAATTAGGTAGACCTAACTTCTATTTATTAGCTAGTTCTAACTAGTATACTCTATAATTAGCTCTAGTATAACCTACTAAACTTTAACCTTTATAAGCCTTAACTAATTTAAGCTAATTAGTAATTACTAAATAAAAACGAAATAGCGTACTAAGTATAGTACAACCCTATAATAATACTAAGGACTAATATATAGTATAGTTAACTCAACTATAATCTAGATGCGTAGTCTATAAAATCTAAGATAAGATTAACCTAGTAATAACTACTAAACTTATTAAAGAACTAGAAATTATTAACTCTCTAGAAATCGCTAAGTATATACTAGCCTCTAATATTTAAGAGCTAGTACGTTAATCTAAGCTATTAACTATAGGCCTTAAAGTATTTAAGGAGGATCTTAAATACTATAAAACTCTCTCTATATATTATTAAATTAATTAATATATATATAATAAGGAGTAGACGAGTATATAGTAAATTATAGTCTTTATCTAATTATTAGTTATACTATATCTATTACGTATATACTATCTACTAGATTAGTTACTATAATAGTAGCTTATTAACCTTAAATAAACTATTAGTATTAATAAGTATTTAGAGTAAGAGCGAGCTTATAAATACTATATCTACTTACTTAAACTAATAAGAAGTATATTAAATTAGGAAACCTAGCTAATTAAGTATAACTAAGCTACTACTAATATAGAAGCTTATAAAGTAGTAGAGGTAATATAAATTAATATAGTTATAGAAGACTTTCTTCTTATAATTATTAAAATTACTCCTATATAGTCTATAACTTTTAAGACTATAGATAATTTAAAGCTTAAATAACCTATAAGGAGATAATAAAATAATTCTAGGAGTATATAATAATAAATTATCCTTAAAAATTTAGAAGAAGTAGGGCTACCTTTATAGTTAATAATACCTTAATAACTCCTCTTAGCTCTAGTAAAACTACTTAGAGTAAGATAAGAGACGCCTCTCTTATAGAATATAATCTACTACTAAACTAAGAGAGTCTTTAATCTAATATAAACTAAGGTAAACCTTAGTATAAAAAATAACCTAAGTAATATATTAATATTATATAATTAACTAAGTAAACTATAATAGATAAAGAGTATTATACTTATAGTAATAGATTCTATAGCTTAAGGGACTCCTTTTATATTAATCTAGATAAAGCTCCTTAAGGTTAGAACCTAAATAAGACTCTATAAGAGCTTATTAACTATAAATATAAAGAATAATACTATATTTAAGAATTAATTAGAGGATAGTCTAAACCCCGCTTTAAGTAATTATAGACTCTAATACCTAAAGTTAAGAGTAACTATATAACTAGAGGATATTAAGTATTAAAGGAATTTTTACTATAGTATCCTTTTAAACTATAATAAATAACTATAATAAATATCTACTAATATAAAGTACTACTAAACCTATTAAACTACTAAACCTATTAAATCTCTTAGTATAACCTACCTATTATATAGGATTATTATTATTACTCTTAGAACTATCTGAAAATATATACTATATACTAGCTTCTAATTTAGAAGACTTAGCTATATCTTTCTAATACGTTCGCGTATTATACCTAGTCTCTCTATATATACTATAGTAATATTAAGTTAGTAATACTCCTTCTTAATTACTCCTACTATAAGCCTTTTTAGACCTCTAAGTCTCTCTAGACACCTCTATAGCTACCTACGCTAATTCTTCTCTATACTCTATTATACTACCTTTCTAAATCTACTTCCTTTTATACCCCTTCCTCTTAGTTACTACCTCTAATTACTCTTTAAGCTCTATAATATAGGTAGATAGAAGAGCGTTTTAGTATAGTATTAGTTTAGTACCTTTAATAAGTTAAGAAAAGCCCTCTCTTACTTTTATAGGTAACTAAAGAAAAGAATTATCTATAAGTTTTAACTATAACCTAAACTTATATATATTAGTAGAAGTTTTTAACTCCTAGGGCGTCTCTAGTAGTAGGGGTCCTAGTAGGGTACGCAACTAGACGTTAAGGCGAATTAATACTACCTACGCGTCTACTAGGACTAGTCCTAAAGCCTTAAAGGCCTTCTAATAGTTCTTTATCGTAAATATATTAAAAAACGCGTCTTTAAAGGCTATAAGGAAGCTTTCTTTCTTAACGTAGAAGACGCGCTTATATACTAAGTCTTATACGCGCTAAGAGTAGTTCTACTTTAATAGTAAGAAATAGACTATATTAAGTAGCTAGAGGATATATAATAAATAGGTAGGTATATAAAGGGTAATAATCTTATTTTCAATATAGTAGTCCTTAAAATCCTAGTTAAGATAGCTCTTATAACTATCTAAAATAAGTAGCTAGTACGCCCCTACCTAATATACTCTTATATACGCGTTAAAATACTTTAACTACTTAAGACTAAGCGCGTTATTTATCTAGCCGTTCTCTAAGACTATATATCTCTAATTATATAGTATATCTACTTCCTTATATTATATAGAGATATAGATAATCCCTTTATAGATAATAAATAGTAGGGTTATAGACCTAGCTACGTAGATACTCTAGATAACTATTACCTACTCGCGATCGCCTAGCTAAATAAGATTAGGCCGAGTACGTCTCTTAGAACTAGTAATAACCTTTAAAGTTAAAGCGACGCCTATTTAGAAGCCTATCTTATTAAAGTTATATATGTTATTATTATAGATACTATACTTAGCTTTTATCTCTTCAACACGCGTAAACTACGCGCTAATTATCTTAGGATCTTCTTAGAATATTCTCTACTAGTCCTTTACTTAATTAAACGCTATCTTAAGCTTATCTAAACGCGCTATAAATCTCTTAGCCTAGTTCTTACTAACTAGCTCTCTACCCTACTTAGCTAATAGTTTATTAGCTATATCTACTACTTTATATAGCTAAAGCGTAATCCTATATAAATTAAGGTTAAGTATATATTAGATAATTATTTACTCTTTAGTACGTATAAGTTTATAGCTATTTATATATACTTTAGGTTAAAATAGGACTCCTCTAGCGCGTTTAGAGAGGGTTTATTATTTAACGTTAAATACGTACGTAGTAGCTTAGTAGCTTTAGAGTTATTTAGAGTTATAAGCTTAAAGAGTAAGCTAAAGTCTCCCTTTATATTAATAGGATAACGCGTTATTTCGTTAAGGTATAGAGAGATAATAGAGGAGGTATAAGTCTTAGTATTTTTTAACGGGTTCGGTAGTTTAACGGGTTTAGTAGTAATTTATATTATAAGACTTATTTATCCTTAATATAGGTATAACCTACTATATTATAAATAACCCTAATTATATCTATAACTACTATCTACCTACTTAAGAAGACTATATCTAGGCTAGTAATTTAAAGATATAGGTAAAGGGATATAGATCTATTAATCTAATATTAAAGAATTAATCTAAGATAAATTAACTAGCTTTATATAACGTAGCTATATACCTAGATATCTACTATAACCTAGTCTTATTCTAATTACTCTAGTAGAGAGGAATATAGTAGAATACCTAATTAGAATCTATAACCCTAAATAAACTAGATAGATAGATAATTAGAAATCTTACTAAGATCTATAGCTAATAGGTACTCGAGTTTTATCTATTATAAGAAGCGATATATTATACCTATAAACCTAGGTTAACTAGAGTAATTATACTCCTATAGTATAAGAGACTTAGCTATCTAGGACTAATAGTAATTAAGTACCTTATCTAGTAAACTTAAGGGGTACGCGTAAAAGGAGTAACTACTATTAAATATAACTCCTATAGTAAAGCTAAGATAAGATACTAAATTAGATATATACTATAAGTTAGCTATAAAGGACTAGGAGAAAGAATCTTAATTAATTTCTACTTATATAAAGTATAGAGTTTTAATAAAGAAAAGAGCTAGATACTAGTTACTAAGAAGCTCTCTAAACTATAGTAAGACTTCTACTTTATAGATAACTAATTAGTAAAGTTAATTATTAAGATATTAGAAATACTTATTCTCTTCTTAAAGAACTAGTATAATATATTAGTTAAAGTAATTAAAGCTAATAACGAGATTATAATAGTAAAACTAGAAGTCTAGCGTTAGTTAAGCTTATAAGGTATTACTATCAAACCTTTAGCCCTAGATACGTAAGCTTAAAATAGAGGAGTAGAGTATACTAAAGGTATTAATAGGGAAAAATTATATATAATATAGCTTAACGCTAATCTACCTTAGGAACTCTAGCTAGAAATTACTAGAGCTAGAGTATACCTTTATAACTAAATACTAAGTTCCTTAAATAACTAAAAAACGCTATATAAGACCTTCTTTATAGGAGTAGTATATAATTAAAGAATTATAGTATTACTAAGAAAGTCTAATTTAGCTTATTTAAAAGTCTATAGGTATAAAGCTTTTATAATAATAAATAATACTTACTATAGTAAATTAAGACTCTAGTAGCTAGACCTAAAGGCCTAGATTAGTTACTTTATTAGATACTAGTTATTAAATATCTACTAGATATAGGTACTATCTATAGCTAAAGTAATAAGTACTTAAGATATTATCTTTAATAAGTAGATAATCTTTAATAGTAAAATAGAGGATCTAATAGATAACCTTATATATTAAATACTAGAAGAGATTACTACTTATATAAGAACTATTAAGCTCCTAATACTAGTTTATTAGCTAGAAATAGAGTCTTTCTATAAGAATAATACTAATCTAGATATATTAACTAATAAAGTAGACCTACCTAGCTACTATTAAAGAAGAAAGATTAGAGAATATTACCTAACTCTACTACTATCTCTACTACTAGTAGTACTCCTAGCTTACTTAATAACTAGAGAGCTAGTACTCTATAAGTTATCTAAAATCGGCTTAGGTAGAGAATAGTTAACTACTATAATAAAAACCTATAATAACTAAGGATTATCTAAAACTATTCTATAGGTAGTAGCCTTTATAGTAGGTACCTAGGTAGGAAATATTAGGTAATATAGAGGAGAGTTAATAGATAAAGTAAAGATAAAAAGAATACTCGCTAAAGGCTTAAAGCTCTATTATAGTTAACTTCTACCTCTACTAATATACTATATAAATCTAGATAACTATCTAATAGGCGAGCTATTTAAAGAAGCTAAATATACTTATATAATAAGCTACTAGAAGATCAGATTATAGACTAAAGTACTAGCGAATCTAATTAAATAAATAGGTTAATAGATACTTAATTATATATAGGTTTATACCTATAAATTAGATAAATACTACTAGTTTATTAAATATAAAGCCCGATTAGTAGTTATTATAAACCTTAAAAGGGAGTATAACGATTATATAGGAAGATAATAATAGGAAGATAGTAGGGATAGGTTAGCTAAAGGGTTAATAAAGGTAGACTAATAGATAACGCTACCCTATAGATATACGTAATCCTACGCGCTTAGTAGAAAGCTAATATAGAATAAGTTATATATATCCTATAATATATTATAGAGTACTACGAATAGGATAGTATAGAATAGTATAGGATATTATAGAATAGCTATATATATAACTATAGGTAATAAACCCCTAGGGCTTATTATATTTAACTTAAATAGTTTAAGAGATAATATAGCTATTTAAGTTACTACTTCTACGCTCTATTATATCTAGTAAGACCTATCTATCTTAACCTTACTTTATCTTTAAGAACTAACCTTACTCTATTAATATACCTTTAGTATCTTAGTAGACTCTTAATACTTTAAATACCTCTACGATAAGTAACGTATTAATAGATTTAAATAACTAGTAGGTAGGACTAACCCGTACTATAACCTCTAAGGTTATAAAGCTAGACCTCTATTATAGAGACTATACTAAACTCGAATTATAGCTACTTTAAGTTAACGTCTACTTTAAAATAGATAAAGTACCTAATAATAATTGAATAATACTTATAGTAATATACTTAGGATGAAAAGCTAAGAAATAGGTTATACTATACCTTAAGAAATTTATAGATAATAATAATAATAGTTATAATAATATATTTAAATAATAGATTAAGTTTAAGGATAAAATAAGATAAGTATTCCAACTCGCTAACGAACTAGCTATTATAGAATAAGCTATCTAGGGCTTATAATAGAATTATTTAGCTTCTAGCTATACTAATAAGTTTAGAAATTATTTAATCTAGACTAAATAGAATAACTAGGCCTTAATAAGGATATTAGATAAGGATTAAAAGTAGGCGTATAGGTAGAGCTTATAAGAAGTAGAGCTACGATTAATAATCTTAACGAATTAATCGAAGAGTTAGGGTCTATTTAGTGCGTAGAAAATAGCGCCTATTTTATAATCATTTTCGCAGGGGAGATAAGCTAAGTAAGTAGCCGAGGCTACTATAGTGTAGGCCTCTAACTTTACTAAATTGGGTAGACAAAAATTAGGCGTGTTTAGTGCAAGAAACTATTACTTATTTTCGTTTTTACTTATCTATACGACTATCTTAACCTTATAGAGCCCCCAAATACTCCTCGCAACCTAAACCTACAGCGAGTAGCTAGGCGCACCTATAGCTACTCCTTATCTCTAACCCTATCTCGAGCCTTATCTTAAGCCCTATCTTAATGCTCTTCGAGTGTAGTTATATAGGCTACCTTACCGTCGCCGATACTAGCGCTAGCGTCGTTATAGAGTACTCAACTTAAGTAGACGGACGGGATAGAGCTCGCCCTTATCGAGGCCCTTATTAAGGCGATAAACCGCGGCTTACGCGCTAACTTAGGGTATAAGGTAGAAGCGTAGATTACTATAGTGCGCGAGGTATCGAGCGTCTCTAGGTAGATAGTAGATATATCGCAGTGTAAAAACAGGTATAGCGCTCTTAAGAAGAACTATAAGCTTTAGGTTAAGCTTACTAAGTAGTCTAGGTTTAAGATAAGCGTAGATAGGGTCGTTAGCGCTAATTCTAGAGTATTGAAGGCGTATTTTAAAGCTTATAAAGACGCTAAAAAGTTTAAAAATAGAGCTCTTAAATATAAAGATAAGCTACGTACACTATTTAAAGGTGTACTTATAATAGGTAAGAGAGCTATAACTATTAATAAAGCTATATAGGTCGCTAGTAGTAGTAAGATAGTAGCTTCTATTAAGGTTAAGGATACTAGAGATTAGGTAGCCCTTTCTATCTAGATAGCTAAACTACGTAAAAGGGTAGTAGAGGTATTACTAACTTAGGGTTAATATATTAAGAGACCTACTACTATAGATTATTTAGGTAAGTAATTAAATAGTATTAGGTAGTAGATAGGTATACTAGTAGTAGCGATTAGTAA
The DNA here is from genome assembly GCA_021365335.1 of Phaeosphaeriaceae sp. PMI808. NCBI lineage: Eukaryota > Fungi > Ascomycota > Dothideomycetes > Pleosporales > Phaeosphaeriaceae > Phaeosphaeriaceae sp. PMI808. The sequence continues at coordinate 95,291 of JAJTIZ010000126.1, forward strand.
TAATAAATAAGACGTAGCTCTCGCGATCCTTACGTCGAGTTTTAAAGTACTCCTATATACTCTCTATAACGCTATTTCTAAGTTATTTAAGGATAAGTTTACTACTAAAAAGTTTATATCTTTAAGCTTAGAGAGATATAAAAGATAGGTTTAAGAGGAGCTATTATAGCAGTATAATAAGCTAGAGATACGCGTATATAATAGGTATAGTTTTAATAAGGTTATATTAAGTATAATATAGGAGGGTAATAGAGATTTAGAGCTAAAGGAGTAGTTTAAGAGTATATTTTTAGGTCCTAGAGATTTCTAAGCTACCTAAAAATTAATAAATCTTAACTCTAAAACTCTACTCTACCTAACCTACTACTATATAATATAACGCCTATATCTTACTTATAATACTCTCTCGCTACTCTTCTATCTTACTACTAAATACTACTAGATTCTACTTATTTTCTACGTCTCTTTACGCTATCTTAAGCTCCTTATTAGTATATAACTCTAGATTTTTAAGGTTACGGTTAATAGCGCTAGCGTCCTTAAGGTTAATAAAGTTATATATAGTAACTAGCCTATATACTAGCTATACTTAAGTTACTATTTTAAACTCGTGCGGCCTATTAAATATCCTCTATTAACGCTTAAAAATACTAAAAGTATACTCTACAACGTTGTAGAGACTAGAGTACTAGAAATTAAAAAGCTTAAACTTATTAGTAGGCGTAGCTCCTACTTACCTAACCTCTTATAAATAATACCTTACTTTCTAGTATAGAGTAAGTAGTATATTACTATTTATATAGCTAGCGTTAGCTAGAAAATACTACCCGCGAGGTACTCTAAAGCCTTTATTAATAGCGCTACCTAGTACTCTACTATCGTGCGCTAACCCCTCCTATCTAAGTAAAATGTATATAAGGTTTATCTTAAAGTTAACTATAGTAAGTACGTTTTAGCTTAACTTCCCGTACTAGTTATAGTAATACTATTAATTAACTACGGGCATATATATATAGAGATAGGTCCTATCTATCGCACCTATATAATCTTAAAAAAATAGGTATTATTTTAGGTTATCTTATATACTTATAGGTACTATTAGTTTAGGTAGCTTAACTACCTCTTTATAGAGATAGAGTAGAGCTCTTAGTACTTTATAGAAGTAACTTTAATTTATAAGTATTATACACCTTAATATAAGTACTAGTAATAACTAACTAAGTAATAGTCTCTAATAAGTACCTATAGTAGTATACTATATTCTACTAACTTACCCCTTAGGCGTAAATATATAAGTATATAAGTGTTTTTTTAGTAACTATAGCCTTATTACCTCTTACCTATTCCTCTAATCTTAAATAGTTAATAAGAGCGTTAAAAATAGAGAGATAGAGGCGAGTCTCTATATATATTTACGGTAGGTACCTTCTATAGTCCTCTAGCTACTACTACCCTCGTCCTATATATAATTAGTACTCCTATATACTAGTTAACTTATTATAGAGTTACTTGAGGATAGTATAGATAGATACTAAGACTTCCTTAAGAGTAGTAGCTAGTACTTAGAGATTAGTTAAAGCTATTACGTAATAATAGAAATAGATTTTTAGATAAAAAGTAGCTTATAAGGTAAGTTATAAAAGATAACTTATTTTAGGCTTAAATAGGTAGGTTATAGGTTAAATTAATACTAGCTAGGGTACTGAAATTAGTAGCGTACCTAGTGTATTTTTATACTCCTAGATGCGTAAAAAAATAGCGGTAGCACTAAATATAAGCTTATTCCTATCTTATTTCCAATTACTTAGCGAAAATAAGGTAAAAATAAGTCCTATTTTCCGCGCACTAAATAGACCCTTAATTAGAGTTAATAATTACTTGTATAAATTTCGCCTTAAAGTAAAAGATAAGTACGCTGCACTAATCTATATATACGAGAAAAAGAAATACTAGTTAAACTATAGATACTAGAGGGCTATAAAGGTACCTAGAGTTAGTAGTAATTATAGGTATTTTAGACTTAATAATATATATATCGATAATATAAACCTAGGAGGATAAATACTAGATTATCGCCCTAAGAAGCTAGATAATAGTAAGGAAATAAGAACCTACTATAACTATAGTAAACTAGGCTACCTATTAAAGGACTACTAATTAAAGAATAAAGTAAAGAGACTATATATTAGGGACTACTCTTTTAATATAATTAAAGAGTAAGGTAATAATACTAAGGAAGAATAGGAGTAGGTATAATAGATACTAGATAAAGGGAAAGCTATCTACCTACTAAGCTAAGAACTTAAAGACTAAGTAGATTAAGTTCTAAAGGAATAATATAATACTAAGATACTAGATGACTTCTATTTACTTAAGAAGTATAATAAAAAATAATAATCTTATAGATAAGAGATTACTAGATATTTATATTAATATCTTAAGGAAAAATAAGTAAGAAATAAGAATATTAATTTCTTAGTATTCGTAAGTAAAGAAAGATTATACTATAATAGTAGGAGAGGATACTACTATAACGCTACTACGCGCTCTTACCCTAGAATAAAGCTACTAATAGTTTAGGATTACCTAGACTCTAATAATAATAAATAGGAGCTAGAAGGTAAAAAAAGTAATAATAATATAGAAGATACTAAGCTAGAGTCCTTACGATATTATATACTACTAGAAACTCTAAAACTATAGTGTAAAGACGTAATAGTATAAGATAGATTTATAGGAGAAATCTAGAACCTAGTAGATAGCTACTACTTAATTAAAGATTAGTAAGATAATAAATAGATAGACTAGAGTCTCTACTAAGGATTATATATAGATTTATTTACTCTAGAAGCTTAAAAGCTACTTAATATATCTAATATACTAATTAGTAGGATTCTATAGTACTAGTTATATTATATAAACCTTAACTACCTACTATTATTATAGATATAGTATTTTTATAATAAATATCTTATATACTACTTAGATAAAATAGGCTTAGGATATTTCCTAGTAAGGAAATCTAAGTATAAATAGTTATAGAATAAATATAAAAAAAGTAACTTATAAATAATACCTATAGGATAAATAATAGGTAGGATATTTCGCTAGTATATTAATAGTAGATAAAACTACGAATAATATATTAATTAATAAAAGATATATATATATACTATAGTAATACTATCTATAGGATAAGTATAAATAATATAAAGAAGCTAAGATACTAAATAGATTTATAATAAGAGAGTATAAATAAGATAAGTCTTTTTTAGACAAGTACTTAATAAGCGAGAATATAATACTATTAATATAGAAAAACTTATTAAACTCCTAGTTATAGTAGGAGTATAATAGATAAAGGTATTATTAGATTTAGGATTATTTATAAACTTTATATTACTAAACGCAGCGCAACGAGCTAGACTTAAGCCTATAGAAAAGGAGTATCCCTATCTAGTCTATATTGCGAATAGAAAAGCTATACTAGGAGAACTAGTAGTAATATATAAGATAACTATAATACTTAATATCTAAGGAAGAACTATAGAAGTATACCTAGATATCCTAGCCTTAGCTAGTAAAGATATTATATTAGGATTACTATAGTTACGAGAGTTTAATCCTAGAGTTAATTAGAAATACTAAACTATCTTATAAATAGACTATAAAAACGTATATAGATCTAAGCCTACGTATTAATAGAATATAATAGTAGATAAGAAGATAATTTATAAATTAACTACTTTATAACTAATATATAATAAAAGTATAGTTACCTCTATAGATACTAACTAGGTATTAGGTTATAAAGTAAGAGTATTAGAGAAATACGTAACTCCTAATATCCTATAATAGTATAAGGAATTTAGTTACCTCTTTATAGAAGGGATAGAAGAAAACTCTCTACTAAAGTATTAACCCTAGGATTATATAATTATACTATAGGAAGGGAAGGAACTAACTTCTAAACCTATCTATAGATTATTAGAATAAGAGCTAGAAATACTTAGAGACTATATTAAGAAGAATCTTATAAGAGATTATATATAGGAATTAATATCGCTAGTAGGCTACCTAATATTATTTATACTAAAGAAATAAGAGCTAGCTTAATAATATTATAATAAAGAACTACTACCTACTACTAAATATTATAGAATTACGAGACTAGCTAGTATACGTAAAGATATTTATAAAGCTAGACCTATAGGATAGTTACTACCTAATTAGAATAAAGAAAAGTAAAGAATAGAAGATAGCGTTTAGAATATACTATAGCTATTATAAGTATATAGTAATACTATTTAGGCTAACTAATATACTAGCTATATTCTAAGTATTAATTAATAATATACTTAGAGAATACCTAGATGAATATATTATAGTATATTTAGATAATATATTAATTTACTTATAGTTGATAGAAGAATATAAATAATATATTAAAATAGTATTAAGAAGCTTAGACTAGTATAACCTAAAGCTAAAACTAGAGAAATATAAGTAGTATAAGATAGAAGTCGAATTTCTTAGATATATAATTAGTACTAAAGGAGTAAAAATAAGTAAAGAAAAGATTAAAGTAGTTAAAGTATAGAAAGAACTAAGGAATATTAAAGAGATATAGTCTTTCTTAGGATTTATTAACTTTAATAGATATTTTATAAGGAACTTTTTAGGAAAAGCCTTACCGCTCACGAACCTAATAAGGAAAGATACGCCTTAGTTATAGATAAAGGAATACTAAGAAGTATTTAATAAACTTAAGATAGTTTATATAATACTACCTATATTAGTACTATTCTAAAGAGGAGAAGTATTAAGATTTAAGACTAACGCATTAGACCTCGTATATAGTATAGTAGTACTATAAGAACGCGAAGGGAAATAGTACCTAATAGCCTTGTCGGATTTGAGATGGGTTTTAATGGGTGCACAGTATGGGAATAAGGTGTGTGATAAAAGACTGTGATAAATAATGCAGCAAATGATTGATTGTCTGCAAACGCTCTCAATTGTTATCCATTGATGTTCTGATCTTGATAGAAGTAATTGATTTTCTTCTGTTCTTGCGTCTCTATCTACTGCGCTTTTCCACCAGTTTATATATCCATCTCTGCTGAGCTTGTTGCGGTCTCTCGGTTCGGAGGGCGGAGATCCATCATCTCTTGTTGAGTAGTTGAGCCAGCTCAACGCAGTTATTCGATGGTACCGGTTCTGCGCAGCTCATCTATAACGCTATGAGCCATCGGACTCCGGCTACACTGGCTGTGTTTGGCCATGCCGGCTGTGATCTCGGTCATGGTTCCGGATAGTCTTGTGATGACTGAGTTCGATCTCCGATCACTAGTGGCGCTAGTGGCGCTAGTGGCGCGCGTGCGCACGTGCCCATCTCGATCGCCATCTCGATCTCATGCGCTCATCTAGCAGTGGATGACTGAGTTCGACCTCAGATCACCTGCAAATCTAACAAGCCTACTACTCTAGGAAGTTCTTAGGACTAGAAGAATAATATAATATATATGATAAGGAACTACTAGTAATAGTTACTATACTTAAATATTAGAGAATTTACGCGGAAAGCTACTTAGAACTTATAATATTTACTAATTATAAGAACTTAGTTATATTTATAATAACTAAAGTATTAAATTAATAATAAACTAGATAGTTAGAACTATTAGGATAATATAAATTCTAAATTATATATATACTAGGAAAAGATAATAGTAGAGTAGACGCTCTTAGCTGAAGATACGATATTATAGGAATAAAAGAAACTATTAAGGGAACTATACTAAAAATTAACTAGAATAGATTACTAGGACTAGTAAATAAGATTAATATTAATTAAGAAATTAATAATCTTATAATAATTATAAATAATATACCTAAAGAATTATAAGAGGTAATTATAAGATAATACTATAATAATCTAGTATATAGATATCTAGGAATTATAAGAACTATAGAACTTATTAAACGAAACTATAAGTTTAAAAATATAAAGGATAAGGTAATAACCTTTATTAGGAAATATATAGACTATTAACGAAATAAATACAGTACTTATATACTATATAGTAAGATATAAGTAATAGAATTACTAGAATTTCCTTAGGAAGATATCTTAATAGACTTTATAATAGGACTACTACTATTAAAAGACCTAGCTATAGGAATTACTTATAACGCGATAATAGTTATTATATATAGATTTATTAAATACGCAGAGATAATACTATTTAGGAATAACTATACTATATAATAGTTAGTATTTATATTCCTAGATTAAATAATTAGATATTATAGTATACTAAAGTCAATTATTAGCGATAGAGATAAGCTCTTTATATCTAACTACTAGACTACGCTATTAGCCCTAATAGGAATAAAGAGGAAGCTATTAATAGCTTATTATCTATAGATAGATAGATAAATAGAAAGAACGAATTGTATAATAAAAGTATATCTACGAATCTACGTTAATACTTAATAAAATAATTAGGTATTACTACTACCTATAGTATAACTTACGCACAATAATAAGTTCTTAGAATTAATAGGAAAAATACTATTCTTTATAAATTATAGAAGATATCTAAACCTATTTAAAAGAATATTACTAGGACTAAAGGTATAAGTAGTAATAGTAACTATAGACGAACTTAAGAAAGTTTATAAAGAAATATAAGATAAGATACTTAAAGTATAAGAAAGTAGTATTAGATATACTAATAAGAAACGAAAAATAGTACCTTAGCTAAAAGAGGGGGATAAAGTATATTTATATATAAAAAATCTATATATAAAACAACTAAGTAAAGGACTTAATAATATTAAGGTTAGATTATTTTTAATTAAGGAATGAAATAGACTAGTTAATTATACTTTAGAACTTCTAAAAGATATAAAAATCTACCCTAGGTTCTATATAAGTAAACTAGAACCTACTAACTAAGAAACGCCGCTATAGCGAAACTTCCGCTATAAAATTAAAGAAGATAATAAATTTAAAGTTAAAGATCTCTATAGATACTAAGAGATAGGATAAGAAGAATTTCAAGATAAATACTTCTATTAAGAATAGTTAGTTAAATAGAAAGGCTACCTAGAATTAGAAAATATATAGGAACTAGAAGCTAACCTATAGAACTATAAATAACTACTTAATAAAGTAAGAAAGAAGTATAACCTATACTCTTATACGAAAATAAACAACTAATAATATCCAACTATATTACGAGTAGTAGCTCTACTCTACTACGCTAGACAATTAAAAAGGTATAAATAATTAATAACGTTGATTACTAGAGTAGAATAGTATATATTATCGCATACACGCTAGGCTACTCAGCTCTACTAGGTTCGGCTCCTCGGCTAAGTAAGTATTATCTTATAATATCCCCCTTCTTAGTAGCGCTTATCCCTAAGCTCTACTACGAGCGGTAATACTAGACCTTCTAGTAGCTTATAATAGCTATTGCATATCTATATAGGCGTAGATCGCCCTATTATAGCTTAGAGGCGCTATCATATATCTATATAGGTGTAGATTACCCTATAGTAGCTTAGAGGCATTCTATCTTAGCTCTAATAAGCTAGCTAAAGCTGAACTAGCTATTAGTAGGGTTGAACTAACGCATTAGTATACCCTATACTTAGCGTAGGTATTATTAATTATTATATTATAAGTAGTAGCTCTACTCTACTTCTATAATAGAGGCTCTATAAAGAGACCCTATATTATATAACTTAGGTAGTAATACTAAGCCCCTAAGAAGGGACTATACTATATCTACGTATAAAGAGCGCCCCTCTTACGAAGATAGTTTAGTAAGTATTATTTTATTAATTAACTCTCTTTCTAGAGATAACTATTATCCCTTTACTATCTATTATAACCTATAATAAGTACTATTATCTTCTAGTTACTACCTTATATAATAATACTTCCTATACTAATAGTCTAGGGATAATAAATATACGCTCCCTACGCTATACTATAACTAAGGAGGAGAGTATATATCTAATAGTTAAATAAGAACTAATACCTCCTATAGATAACTCGTAGTATAAGTATATAATAAGCACGCCTATAATAATAGATAAATATATTCACGAAGTAACTACTTAATATAATAAACTAATTAAAATCTACACTCTACGTACTATTAAGGATAAGATTATACGTCTAGAATAGGGCGCCTCTCCTACTATACCTACTATAGGCGATCTAGAAGTAATAATTATTTTATTATATAAGTAGAGTATAAGTAACCCTATAGATAAAGTAAGGGTAAAACGTACTCTCTACCTAAAAGACCCTATAGAGTATAAGGGTAAGTTCCTAAAAGAATACTAGGAGTTTATATACTTATATAAAACTATATTCGCCTAGACCCCTACGAATTCAAATATAATAAGTAAAAAAGTCCTTTAGTCTATATAGTATCTTAAGGAGGATCCGCGTAAACTATAGTATATATACTATAAGTATAGCTTTTAGTAATTAAAATACTAATATAGAAATATTTTAAGAACTACCTACTAGACCTACTCTCTAACCCTATTTAATTATAGTTTAGAAGTAGCTATAGTATACTTATTAGTAGAATAATATAAGGACTAGATAGTCTAATTATTTATAGGATACCTAGAAGTCCTTAAAGATTAGCTCTCCCCCTATATAGAAG
>JAJTIZ010000127.1:0-103505 GCA_021365335.1 Phaeosphaeriaceae sp. PMI808
TAAAAGAAGGTAAAGAATAGAAAATAGTATTCTAAATATACTATAGATATTATAAAATATATAGTTATACTATTTAGACTAACTAATATACTAGCTATATTCTAAGTATTAATTAATAATATACTATAGGAATATCTAGATAAATATATATAGTATACCTAGATAATATCTAATATACTCTTAGTTTATAGAAGAATATAAATAATATATTAAGATAGTACTATAAAGCTTAGAATAGTATAACCTTAAATTAAAGCTAGAGAAATATAAATAATATAAGATAGAAGTTAAATTTCTTAGATATATAAATAGTACTAAAGGAGTAAAAATAAGTAAAGAAAAGATTAAAGTAGTAAAAGTATAGAAAGAACTAAGGAATATTAAAGAGATATAGTTATTCTTAGGATTTATTAACTTTAATAGATATTTTATAAGAAACTTTTAGGAAAAGCTTTACTACTTATAAACCTAATAAGGAAAGATATACCTTAGTTATAAATAAAGGAATACTAGGAAGTATTTAACGAACTTAAGATAGATTATATAATACTACTTATATTAGTACTATTCTATAGAGGAGAAGTATTAAGATTTAAGACTAATATATTAGACCTTATATATAGTATAGTAGTAATATAAGAATATAAAGGGAAATAGTACCTAATAGCCTACTACTCTAGAAAGTTCTTAAGACTAGAAGAATAATATAATATATATAATAAAGAACTACTAGTAATAGTTACTATAATATAATATTAGAGAATTTATATAGAAACCTACTTAGAACTTCTAATATTTACTAATTATAAAAACTTAGTTATATTTATAATAACTAAAGTATTAAATTAATAATAAACTAGATAGTTAGAACTCTTAGGATAATATAAATTCTAAATTATATATATACTAGGAAAAGATAATAGTAGGGTAGATACTTTAAGCTAAAGATATAATATTATAGGAATAAAAGAAACTATTAAATAAATAATATTAAAATATAACTAGGATATATCTATAGGACTAGTAAATAAAATTAATATAAATTAAGAAGTTAATAACCTTATAAGAATTATAAATAATATATCTAAAGAATTATAAGAGATAATTATAAGATAATATTATAATAATCTAGTATATAGATACTCTAGAATTATAAAAACTATAGAACTTATTAAGTAGAACTATAAGTTTAATAATATAAAGAATAAGATAACTACCTTTATTAGGAAATATATAGACTATTAAAAGAATAAATATAGTACTTATATATCCTATAGTAAGATATAAGTAATAGAACTACTAGAATTTTTCTAGGAAGATATCTTAATAGATTTTATAATAGGATTACTACTATTAAGGGATCTAGCTATAAGAATCCTTTATAATATAATAATAGTTATTATAAATAGATTTATAAAATACGTAGAGATAATACTATTTAGGAATAACTATATAGTATAATAGTTAGTATTTATATTCCTAAATCGATTAATTAGATACTATAGAATACTAAAGTTAATTATTAGTAATAGAGATAAGCTCTTTATATTTAATTACTAGATACTACTACTAGCTTTAATAGGTACGAAAAGGAAACTATTAATAGTATACTATCTATAGACTAATAGATAAATAGAAAGAAGAAATTATATAATAGAAGTATATCTACGTATTTATATCAATATAAGATAAGATAATTAGGTATTATTACTACCTATAGTATAACTTATATATAATAATAAGTTCTTAGAATTAATAAGAAGAATACTATTCTTTATAAACTATAGAAAGTACCTAAACCTATTTAAAAAGATACTACTAGGACTAAAGGTATAAATAGTAATTATAATAGTATAAGAACCTAAGGAAATATATAAGGAAATAAAAGATAAAATACTTAAAGTATAAGAAAGTAGTATTAAGTATACTAATAAAAATAAAAAATAGTACCTTAGCTAAAAGAGGGGGATAAAGTATATTTATATATAAAGAATCTATATATAAAATAACTAAGTAAAAGCCTTAATAATATTAAGGTTAGACTATTTTTAACTAAGATATAAGATAGACTAGTTATATATACCTTAAAACTCCTAAAAGATATAAAGATCTACTCTAGGTTCTATATAAGTAAACTAGAACCTACTAACCTAGAAATACTACTATAGTAAAACTTCTACTATAAAATAGAAGAGGAAAATAAATTTAAAGTTAAAGATCTCTATAAATACTAAGAGATAGGATAATTAGAATTCTAGGATAATAATTTCTACTAAGAATATTTAGTTAAATAGAAAGGCTACCTAGAATTAGAAAATATATAGGTACTAGAAGCTAACCTATAGAATTATAAATAACTACTTAAAAGAATTAGAAGGAAGTATAAAATATACTATTATATAGGAGTAAAAATATAACTATACCCTATAGACGGATATATTAGCGAAATAATATAGAAGAAATAAGAATATATACTAAGAACTTTAATAAGAAGTAGCTTCTAATAATATACTACCTAAAGTTAAGGAACTACTAAGATAGTTAAGGATCTTAGTATTCTAAACCTTATCTTTAAGACTAGATATTATACTCTAAGTAAATAGTAAGAGAGTAAAACCTTTAGCTATAGTTACTATAGCTTTCTACTCCTCTAGATAAATAATAGTAGCTTCCTCTATAGAGATTACTTTAGTAGCTTTCTCTATTTTAGCGCGTAACGCCTACTATAATATAAGAGCTTTATACTCTATTTTATCTAAATAATTTTAGAAATACTCTTTTTTAGAATATAGTACCTCCTATTTATTTTTAGAAATCTAGATATTATAGGATTTTAAGTTTAAGTAATTATAATTATTATAATAACCTAAGTAAATATATATCCTATAAATAAGATTTATAGTATAATAATTTAAAGAAGTAATAGGTATAATATTCCTAAAAGAATTAATAAATATAGTAAGATTAATATATTAAACTTTACTAGTAGAAGAAATCTTAGGTATAGTAGAAAAGGTTTTAGGACGAAAACCTAAAAAGGAGAGAGATAGTATAATAACCTAATAAGGTAACTATACTCTACTCTACCCTATAGTAATCTCTTACTAAGAGTAATTAAAAGAGATTATATTATATAATATAATCTTATACTCTTCCTTATATCTAGAGAGTAAAAGAGTATAACTAATCTTATAATCTTCTTAATCTCTAGAGAGTATAAAATCTAAGAGATTAATATAGCTAGCTAGTATATATATAAACCTAGGTAATAAACCTCTATAGTTTATTATATTAAATACTCTATAGTCTATTAAGTAATATACTATTAACCTTACTTTATCTTTAAGAACTAACTCTTACTTTACTAATATATAGTTAGTATATTTATAGACTATAATAGTAAAGTTATTATTATCTTTAGTATAGATATTATAGTAGTAATCTTTTATCTTATTTATTTCTTAAAGAAGATAGTCTAAGATTAAGAACTAGTTAGTAAGTAATATTCTTTTCCCTTTAGAAAGTAAAGTTATAGTATAGAAGTCTTTTAGAGTAAATTTAATCTTTTTAAGCTTAAACTAGTACTATCTATTAAGTTTAAAGTTTATAATCCTATAAGCGCCTTTCCTAAGTATATAGTAAGCTAAGAAGAGCTCTAAATATTTATAAATATTTAATATATATATAATTGAATAAAACTATAAATTTTATTATATTAAGTTATTCTAGATAAGCTCGAGCCTATTAAATTTAAAGAAATCTATATTAATAATTATTATAGTAAACTCCTTATAGTATTATAGAGTAAGCCTAATATATCGTATAAGGTTATAAAGCTAACTTAAGTATCTAAATTTCTTCTAGAGCTCTTCTACCTTTATATAGTCTCTATATTAATAGTACTTTTTAAGCTTTACTAGATACTTCTTATAGTTCTAACCTATAAAGAATACCTAGTAGTAGAGATTAATAATATAGTCTAAGTAATATAGCTAATAATAGTAATATTATTTTAACTTTATCTATAGTTAGAGCTTCTTAAGTATTAATTTAATAGTAGTATTATTTAATAAGGTATTATCTACTATAAAGTATCTAATTTAATCTCTACTAATATTATATTCTTTTAGTAAGTTAAGAATAACTAATCTAATATTCTTACTAGTATATTCGCTATATATATATTATATACCTAAGATAGTAATATATCGCTTACTAGTAGTATTAATCTATATAGTAATAATACCTAGAATAGTATAAGGGTTTAGTAAAGCCTAGAGATTAAAGGATATAGAGATTCTACTCTATAAGTAGTAGAGGTCCTCTTTAAACTATTACTTCTTCGATAGAAACGCGTTTATAACCTAATTTTAAATAGTTTTTACTACCTTTAGAAGCTAGTTAAGAAGTACTAGATTTAAAAAGAAGAGTAGTTCTTAGAAATACTAATTTTCTAATTAAAAGAAAGTAATATAGTAGTATATAATCTAATAAATAAGAAGCTATTTAAACTTCTTAATTAAGTCTTTCTAGAAGAAGGTATTAATAGTAGCTATACTCTTCTACTACTCTAGTATAGACTTCTATATTAAACTATATTTCTTAATACTACTCTAGGGATTAACCTAGTACTTCTATTTAAGATAATTTCTTACTCTAGATATACTATTAATAATAAATAGCTCTTACTTATACTTTCTAATAGTATACTTATAATAGTAATATATATCTTTCTTATTACCATCTTAGATATAATAGAGACTATACTTCTATATATATAATAATCCTAGATAAGCTACCTTCTTTATAGTTTTTACGCGATTTAGGTATATAATATTATCTTATATAAACTTATCTAGAGGTTTAGGATATTAAATAAGGGTAGGTAATAGTATTAAGATAGATAATATAGGAGTAGGTAATAATATAGGACTCTTAAAAGATATTATATTAAATATATTATTAATAATAATAGCGAGTTTAGAACTAGAGATTCTATAATAATATATAAGATATTATTATAGACTATAATTATTCGTTTAGATTAAGAATTCCTTAAGATATACTAGCTAACTAGTTTAGTCTAAAATCTAACTACTTACTACTTTAAACTTCTTTACCTTAGCTTATTTTTAGCCTTACTAGTATAACCTAGTATACTAGTAATACTATAGTATTAAGATCTTCTTAAACTATACTAGGGCTTAGTAGTATATACTATACTAATACTAACTTATACTAGACTATTCTAATTAGTAATAGATACTATAGTTAAAGCCTCTTATTAAATACTTCTATACTACTAACTATAGCTAAAGTACCTACTAAAGAGTTCTATATATAGAAAAGTATTTTATTTTAAATAAAGGGGGTTAGATTACTTTAAGTAGGAGGATACCTATAAAGAAAATAAGAGTAGTTTAGGTAACTCGTACTTAATATCGCTACTACAAGTAGGGTAGATAGCTAAGCTATATTAGCTATAGGGTTATAAAGTAGTAAATTCTATAGCTATTTTTTAGAGAGTTAAGTTAGTTAACTAGAGGTATAGCTAAGGTTAAGTAGGGGTTATAAGGTTATAGGGCTAAGGTTAACCTACCTACTAATACTCTATATAACTATAGATCTAATAGTTATTAATAAATAAATTATACTACTAACTATAACTTTATAGAATTAACTATACTATTAATTAGTTTAATCTAACTTAGTAGTATTAAAGGAGTATATATAATAGGGATATATTAGTAATTAGCGTTAATACTACTATTTATATAGGATCCCTTAATTATTATCCTTTTTAATTATTAGTTATAAGTATAGAATCTACTATATCTACTAATCTTCTATAATAGGGAATATAGCGATTCTTAAACTAGTTATAAAGTTTATAACTTTATTAATATACTCTATCTAAACCCCTTATATATATATAAAAGGAAGGTTTATATTAGAAAATATACTTATAAAATAATATAGTAAGTCTATTAGTATTATTCTATTAATAGACGTAGCTATAGAAATAGGAAATTATAGGCTCTTTCCCTATTAAAAAATATAGTCTATTAACCTATCTCTTTATTCTAAGGGCCTTATAACTACTATTAGTATATTCGTCTCTTTTAACTTCTAAAAACGTATATTTCGTAAAGAACCTAGTTAATAGTCTATTACTATAATCTTTATAGGTATAACTTTAAGATATAAAAATAAAGGACTTCTTTAGACCTCCTATAGTATAGTAGTCCCTAATAAAAATTACTTAATTACTCTAGTATACTTTTAGATATTTAAGAACTAGTAGACTAAGTTAAAGTAGTTTCCCTATATCTATTACTTTAATAATATACTCTACTATTATTTTTAGAATAGAGCCTAATACCGATTTATTATAGTTTAATAATAAGTATTAGTTATTTCTTAGAAAGTTTTCTAGATTATTAGCGAGCTATTTATAGTAGAGGTAGTATAGTAAATAAGTAAGATTCTATAGATACTTATAGTAATACTCTATAGACTAGGGTTCTTTATCTATAAAAGGGTATATAGAAAGAAGTTAATTAGGTAAAAGCTTTTTATATACCTTCTAAAGTATACCTTTAGCTCTTATACTAGCCTTAAGAAGCTTTATATTAGAAAAGTAGTAGTATTTTATAAAGGTAAGTTTTCCTCTTATAATAGGTACTTCTAGGCTAATAGCCTAATCTTAGAGGAATAAAAAGATATTATAAGTTAGTTTATCTAGATAATTAATATTATTATTAATAATCTTCCTATTTATTAGATATAAAGTAAGGATATAAATACTTAAGCTACTTCTTAACCTCTTAACTCTTATAGGACTTAGTTAAATTAAGTAATTAAGATAGTTAGTAGAAATAGTAGGTATATCTAAAGTATACTATATATTCTAGTAGCTTAGATTATAGAAGATAGTTAGTAATATAGCTTTATATATTATATTTCTAATTACTCCTCGATTATACTTATAAAGAATACTATATTTACTAGCTCTTTCTAAAATTCTATTATATACTTCTTTAATATAAAGATTATAAGCTATATATTTATAGTAAGCTAAATAGAATAACGTAGTATACTTCTAAAAGTTAGCTAAGTTAACTACTAGCTCTCTAGGAAGATTACCTAGCTAATCTCTTATATCTAATCTAAGAAGTATTAAATAGTAACGTATTAGTAGCTATATATAAATACTAGAGATATAATCCTCTTAGAAGACCTAAGTTCTCTACTACTATAGATTGTTAGTAATATAGAGTAAGAGCTATAGTATAGCTCTAGTAGTCTATATATTAATATTTACTCCTAGTATAGGCCCCTCCTAGCTTTCTTTTAATATGCGCCCTCTTAAAAGATTTCCTAATATATCTAAATCTTACTAGGTTTTAATTTATACCTAAAGGTACCTAGCTATAGCTTTATAGTTCTTATATACTAGGTCTATAGACTCTACTTTAATACTCCTCTTATACTAATCTCGCTAATTAATAGATAACTAATTAATCTAAAATAGAATATACTTTTCTTTAAGTTCTTAGTTAGTAACGTAATTTATATAATATATAATTTAGTTAAGTAGGGCGTTGCGCAATTTTAGGCGCCTATTAGATGATCGGAGATAGTAATACCCTCTTGCACTATCTTCTCTAGGTGAAAGGCTCTAACGATAAGAGATAGCTATATATTTACTGGTAAATAGGTTGGTCTCAACTATTTCCAAAGTGTTTGCCATTGTGCTTTTACCTGTATTTCTTGACTATAGAGGGTTGGTACCTAAATTTACGAGCTGGAAACACTTCAGAACCTTCATCGAGTCGAGGGATTTTCATTTACAATTAAGTAACCTTGTCCAATTTCTAGCAATCTCCAGGATAAGGTACGTAGGCTACACCCTCGAATATTTTCTAGTGTTGTGTTATAATCTATTTTCATGGTATGTAAGTTTCTTAACTCGATAGAGACGGCGTTTGAAATACTATGAGACTGGAATGTTATAGTATGAGGGTATTACGAAGAGCAACAATTTAGCAACTCGACTAGGCAGCAGCTTTAGAGTAAACGCCAAGACGCTGTCGTGTTACCGGTGAATGCGCGCTACAGTCTTTTAACTAGCCTTATTATACAATAGGTTAGAAATTAAACAAAAAATGGGCCCACTGCGGAAGCTACATTCGGGTGCAACGACTACCTAATCACAATCAACACAGCTTAACATTACTATTTTAGGATGTCTGAATGCTTTTAAGTATGAGAATAGAGACAGGCAATCGAATTGCATGGGTTTCTGCAGGCGAACGACTGATAGATAATAGTCAATTTTTTACGAAGGTCTCGAGTACCAGCGTGGTCCACAAAATGGGACAGCTTCACATTAGGGGCTATAGGGAGAAGCCACAAGGTGTTCGGGTTCAATCTTTATATTAAATAAACGGTATATTATCTAGTATACTATGCTAAACTTATGAAGAGGGAAAGATCAAACTCCCTCGGCTAATCCTCTAATTGGAATGCTACAGAAAATAGTCGCCTCATCGAATCTATAGCTTGACTTTACCCCCACGCCCTATTAGAAAAAAACGGGACACTTTTTCGCGCACGGACCCGCAACAACAACATCGCGATCCAATAACTTAACTTTCGCGACGCGCTATAACTCTACTAAAATACAAGTAAATACTATAATTTAAGATACAAATAATGCGCGATATTACTCCTAATTAATTGCCTAAAAAATATTTAGAAATAACTAAGAAGTTATAATTTTTTAAGGCGTTTAATTAGAAGGACCTTAGTAGGCGGATACTAGCGCAGTAGCTATTCTAGAACTTTAAAATTTCTAAAATAATAGTATATTACTAGCTTAATAAGAGATAAGAGTATAGGAGAATAGCTTATTATTATTATAATCTATATAATTTAAAGTTATAAAAAGCTTATACGCCTAGCTTAGGACGCCTATAAAAACTAAGTAATGCACTACTTAATAAAATAATCTACGCCCTAAAGAAGATCTAGTAAAAGTACCTTATAACTTAGGCGAAGAAGAACGGTATCTTAGCTAGCTATATAACTATTATAAAAGCGCTTATAGAGCGAAAAAGAGCTAGTATATTTAAGGCCGCGAGATAGAAAGAGATTACTAAAAACTAATAACTCTAGCGCCTCTAGTATACTATTAAGAAGAGATTCTATACTATATATAGCTTCTAGGATAGTATAATATTTACTAATAAAGCTTATATAGTACTAGATAACTTTCCTAATAAGTAGATCCTTTATATAATTAGTAAGCGCTATAACCTAGAAAATATTATTAAGGATACTAAAAAAATAGCTAATATTATATACTTTACTACCTAGATTACGTATAATAGCTAGGCTAAGAAGCTCGTCTTCTATAATAATAAGTATAATAATATTAAGCTAGTAATACTACTACTAAAGCTATAGCGTAGACTAACTACTAAAACTATAGAGATATATTATAACTAAGTATAGTAATAGGAAGCTAAGAAAGCGCGTATACCTAAGGTAATTAAGCCTAGAAACTCTATAAGAGTAAGCTACTATACTAAGAAGATCCTACTAGTATATTATAACGCGCTAGAGCTTCTTCTATACTAGAGTAATAAGATAAGGCTAAAAACTTACCTATCTTAGCGCTAGATATAGTATATTATTAAGGATAATAATCTATTATATAGTATAAGAAATAATAACTTACTACTAGCTTAATACAAGTAGTAGTATAGTATAAGGCGTCTTATCTACCCTATAAACTTACTAGATCTTAACCTAATAGAGGGTATCTAGCTTATTATAAAAGAGCGTATACGCTAGTAGCTTTACCTTATTAATACAATTACCTATCTTAAAGCTAAGCTATAGCTAGAATAGAGTAGAGTATAGTAAAAATAGATCTAAGATTATATTAATAAGATGCTATAGAGATATAGGTAGGTAGTAGAGAACCTAGTAATACGAGTTAAAATAGAGCTCTAGTGAATGCTATAACACTACGAAATTGATCTATATAGTACCTTGTATATATACGAGAAGCCTCACGAAGTTACAGCTAAAAAAATGGTCTAGAAATGTAATCGCGATGTTATTTTAGGTGCGCTCCCTACTAAAAACGGCATAGCTCCGGCATATCGGCGATCCGAAAAAGTGTCCCGTTTTTTTCTAATAGGGCGTGCCCCGCACTATCTGCTTAATCAGCAAGGTGATAAAGACGCATACACGCCGGTGTTCACAATCGCCGTCCGATTCTGCACACTATTGTTACGACTATGATAGTGATGGTTCCTATGTAGCGGCTGTAGTGGCACCCTGTCGCTAGCCTAAGTCTCGGAAGGCCTACGAGCGCCTTTATACCCTCGCAGCGCCCGCTCGTACATCTGATCTGCCTCGCTCAGCTTACTTTAGTCTGTTATATGCGGGCAGTCCGTGTGTGCGAAATACGCTGCTGCTTTTTTCGACTCAGGCGTTCCATATAAATTGATACCACAGAAACAGAGCCCGTCGACCCAGCGAGAATTGTAGAGTGATATGGACGAACGTACTGCACACAAAACTGCCAGTATATATACAGTCAGTTTCTCCAGATCGAGAGAAGTGAAATCTTGCAGTTGTAAATCTTGCAGTTGTAGAGGATGGGTTTGGCACAACGTAGAGTTGACCTGACACTCAATTCGCTGCAAAAGGATGTTTCGTTGCACGTAGCGGTCCTTGGGGTAGACTATTTTGACAAACCGAGTACCTTCGCCCGTTTGTTCCAAGAATTCGAATGCCAGCTGTGTTCTTGATGCTCCACGAAGCTAAAAGCGCCCTTCCCAGGCGGTCTCCCTAATCCGCGCGCATCTGCTCACATAGCAACGACATTGGCTGGGCATCTTTTATGGGTTTCCTGGTACTTTGTGCACCATGCTCTTACTACGTATCGAAGGTAGGAACACTTGTATTGTATTTGGGTACAGTCACACATGTTGATATGATAGAAAGTGTTGTACTGAATTGTGAAAAACAGTTATATATCCTGTCTCGCATCGCAAATCGAGCGAGAAACCTCGAATTACCTGAAAAGGATACAAGCGATGTCAAATCCACATACATCATGCATGTTCTTTCGGCACTCGGCCTAACAGCTCATGCAATGCTGTTCGAGCAGCAAGCTAGACTGACAGTGCATAGAAATCCTTGTTTGACAGGACAGTGCAGCTCGAGCTCGCTTCTGACCGCTAATATGCACATGCAGAACCTGCTCATGTGGGTTAAAGCCCTTGCCGTGGCTTGAACCTAGATACGCCTTGGTAAAACCACCCGCCTAGTCAATCCATGCACTTATGGTGGATGTGCAGGCAGCATTTGGGCTGGGCCAGGGGATCGGGACTTCCGATCCCTCACTATTTCCCTTCCTGCGGGCGCTCGTTACTGATAGCACTTATCATTTATATTCGATCAAATTACACGAAGGCAATGCGGAGTGACAGGTAAGGGGAATGATAATTCCTAAAATTTTAGTTAGCGTCACGTGTGGACGATGACCGTCGCTATGACGCGCATATCAACGGCGCATTGGCCCCAAGCCCACGAAGCTCCATACACGACTTACCCTTGTAACCACAGTAGTTAATATAGCGCGGTTGGGATGCCAAGAGATCTGCATCCGGGTAGGGTATAATCTCAGCAGTGCGGTTAAAGGGGAAGCCGGGTGTTGCAAGCGGCGGTATGGATTTGGTTTACAGGTTCTCGTTTTCCGGCTCTAATCCAGGTTCCCTCTTTTAGGACGAGCAAGGTTCCCAAATCTAGTTTGACGTTTTCGGTCCTCAGTGCTATGAATAGATTTGCTCTGGTGAACTATAGATTCTCAATTCGGGGACCAGAACGGGGTCTCGGAAGAGGAGCGACTCGAAACCTCCAAAGGCTCTATAGCAGGAACCAAAACGTGACTCATGGAATTCAACCTGACATTGAACCCTTTTCGCAATCTCGCTAGCTTCTGATAGTCACAGATAAGAATGCCTCAAAATTCAGCGGGCAGTCCTATCAAACTAGGCGGCCCTTTCACCTACACACATATTCTACCAGAGAAGTCTTCATTCGCGAAGAGCTAGCTTGCGGATACGAATATTCACCCCCCATTTGAGTCCACATTCTTTGGCTGGCCGATCACCAGACTCATCATACCTGCCTTGGTGTCCTGGCCCAGCTTCCATTGAGTGTTGAAGTTGGGTGAGGCTACCTCCTACATCGTAAAAGACGTGCCGACCTCCATACACCCTCGACAGATAATGCCCATCCTCTTTCCTTTCTATTGGTACTATGTCCTTTCCATTTTGTTTGAGTGACTGTAGCTGTTTCATCATATAGACCTGGCTTACAATCCTCCCCACCACATCAACCTCAAGGAGTGGCCACTGAGCTTGCGGTGGGGTCCTGAGCCAGCAGGCAATAATCCCCCAGACACCGTAGAACCCAAGGTAGGCTGGTGCAGATGCTTCAAACTTGTACAGGGCGCCGAAGTGACGAAAGTAGACCGAGAACTCTTGGCGTCCTCCATCCACCTATAGGCCGTCAGTGATTGAGATGGTTACTCTTTTGTTATTGCTACGGCGCACCTTTGTTTTATGGTCGAACGCAGTTATCAATGTCTCTCTGGCTCGAATTGAATTTTGCAGAAGCTTCCCTAAGGAAATCATGCGAAAAGTTGCTGGCCGGATCAAGCATCTGCTTTTGGTGACCCTCAATAGAGCCAGCTTAAATGCAAATGTCCGCAGCATTTTGATGGGAAAATGGTAGGCAGCCTGGCGTTGCAATGTTGTCAACTAATTAATTGATACAAGTGTGATGGTGCGCCAATATTTTGCGAGGAACGTTTCCGTTCTTTTAAACTAAGCAACGACTCTAGATTCGGTTCCAGCCATCTCTACACGCCTGCGAGTTGTTTAGGCAGCAACACATTGAGGCATCTATAGCTGACAACCTCGACGGCCCATTGGATGTCGAAATTACAACGTACGGACCATTTGACAGCACGTCGAGGGACACCGCATTCGAGTAGCCAATCGCCCTGCTTCCCTCATCAACACATGAAACGCCGCCACAAATTTGCGACTTGCTGCACTCCTTCTCCAACGATATTCTCCGTCTAAAGGAGCGAAGAAGTATGCAACTCCTTAGCCCGGCTAAGTTAATTCATTGCCTATTCGGATTCAGTCATAGCGCCGAGGGACGAGGGGCGACGCGATTAGAGGATAGACGCGAATAATGACCGTAGAATGAGTGGCCAAGATCCATGAGAACCATGGGTTACTAGTTCTGAAAAGATTCGAGCGTGAAGTAGAGAAGCTGAGGATAGAAAGGAAGTGGAAGGTGCAAGGATGATGCTCAACGAAATCAAGTCTAGCAGACAATGGAACGACAAAAGAGCATCCAAGTGATTGTTCCTCTCATTTCGGCGCTTGTTTATTAAGCGCCAAGTCCTTGAGCCAATTAGAGTTGGAGTGGGGTCCTTAGTTGATGAGACGCTAGAGTGCTATAGGCTTAGTGTAGCGACACGAGAACTTAACATTAGTATAGGACCCTTTTTAGTCCTTAGAAACGCGCTGTAGCGCAGCTATTTAGCCCTACTACGGCCGCACCCTACTTAGCCTAATCGCTCTCCTACTAGGTCCTCTACCTACCTCTATACGCGTCTACTATCTATGCTAGCCTTCTCCTAATATAGATCTACTATAGGGTGATATCCAATTAGCTTATTTAATATAAAGAATTATACTCTAGAGGAACCTATAGATAATTAGACCTAATATCCCTAAGAGTAGACTTAGATAGAGAGTAGTTTTCTATATAGAGTACTTAGTCTCTACTAAGAGCGTTGTATATCTAAGGCCTTTATATTATTAGCTACTTATAGTAATAATCTAAAGAGGATAATAGCTATATATATTAAAGAGGGTAAGGATAGCTAGTCTATAACTATTAAACTAGTCGTAAATAATAGTAGATTAGAAGGAGTCTAGGAATATCTATAGAAGATAGGGAATTTATTATAGTAGCTAAGTAAAGCTAGTTAGTAGCCTTATTACTTTAATAGTTATATAGAACTAATAAAGATAGGAAATATAGAATAAATAAGTACTTACTTAGCTTTACTATATAAGGCTATATCCCTTAATTAGAACTAGATTCTATATAGACTCTACTTAGACTATACTATACTTTAGTATAACTTTAGTAAAGAGAAAAAAGCGCGTTCTATATAGGTTTTAAGGCTTTATAATACTACTAAGTATCTTAATCTCCTAGCTATACTAATATATAATATATAGGAGATTAAAGTAATATAAATAGATACTATTTACCTAAAGTTACTTTATAAGAGCCTTAAGGCTCTAACCTATAAATAGGTATAATTAATTACTAGAATAGGTATTCTAGTTAAAATCTTAGGTACTAATAAGAATTTATACTCGCGCCTAGTATAGAAGAGTATTTTAGAGATAATTTTAACTAGTAATATATAAGTAATTAAGAAGGTTAGCTACTATATAACTATTTATAAACTCCTAGTATACTATTTAGGTTAATTACCTATATTTAGAAATATAAAACTCGAAGTAGTTAGGATTACTATAATATCTTACCTAAGGGTTAAACTAAAGCTATTTATCCTTAGTACTATCTAGAAAATCTTAAGTACGCCCTATAGAGTAGCTTTAATTATAAAATCTAAATAGAAGAGTTAGCCTAGTATTAAAGATTCTATTTTATACGCTTTATCGCTTAGCTATCCTTTTTATACTAAAATATAGCTACTCTTTTACTATAAAAGAGTAATAGTGTAGATTTTAACTCTATATATAATCTACTTAAATAAATAAGTATACTTCCTATTTATAGGCTTCCTCTATAGCGCGAAAGTAAATAGTTAGCTTAGTATAATATTATATAGGGGTTAAGTATAAACTCTTAGATCTATATATATATTTAAAGTTATTTTCCTATATATAATCGATCTAAGATCTATATAGGGGAACTATATATATAGGCTATAGGCCTATATATCTAGTTACTCCTTTACTAAAAGCTCCTACTATATATACTCTATAGTACGTAATAGTTAGAGCTACTATATATAAATACTAGTAACTTTTCTTTTTATACCTTTATAGCTAGATCTAGTACTTATCTTTTCTATATATTCCTATTAATTTATTCTTACCTTCCTTAAATATTTCCCTTTTCTCTTAGTTCCTCCTATCTAATTTATTCCTCCTTTACTTATTAGTATCTTTTACTATATAGCCTATTATTTCTAGTACTAGTAGACTAAGGATTAGCTATATATAGAATCTAGGGAAAAATAGTAGTCTATCTAGAATTACTTATAGGGTAGAGTATTATTATATTTATTTATATAGTAGGTCTCTTAGGTTTTTAAGTCTCCTAGTTAGTTCCTTCTATTAGAATATACTATATAATTAGTAGCTTCCTATACTCTAATAGTTTCTTCTTATTTACTACTTATAGTATTATATAATATCGCCGTAATATTATTATATTACGTATAGAGGTTAGGGGTATATATTTAGGTCGCCCTCTTTAGTTTAATACTCTTTTCTTTCCTCCTTTAACTACTACTATTACTACTTCTATATATAATTATCCTTCCTTCTTTATCTCTTTTCTAGTAGGGAGATACCTTCTCCTTTATATAGAGCTAACTTATAATAGATAGTACTAGTACTAGTACTAGTACTACTACTACTACTACTATAACTATAATTATAACTATAACTATAGCTATACTAATAATAATACTAATAATAATACTACTATTACTATACCCTATATATTAATAATTCCTAGTAACTTTTTCTTTTCTAAGTCTATATAGTACTAATAGATATAGTAGAAGATATCTCTTATACTATCTACTACTACTACCTCTTCCTCTACTACTACTACTATTATTACTAAGATATTTAGAGTACTTTCTATATACTAAGTAGGTAGCTAGATATTAGTAGTTCTACTTACTAGGTAGCTAGGTACTTACTACTTTATATAGGCTTTTTATATTAATATAGGTATTTAAACTCTATATAGTAGGTTTTACTAATTTATTAATAGGATAAGGAGAAAGCTTTAGTAGCTATACTATTATATAATATTATAGTCTTTCTACCTTTAGAGACTAATCTATATCTATAGGTCGCGAAGACCTTCTAGTAGGAGGGGTATTTCTATATATTACTTATTTAGAGCTAGAGTTAGCTTAAGGCTACTCTATATAGTTATTATTATAGTAGTTTAATAGAGCCTTTACTCTTCCTTAAGTACTATATAGTCTCTAGTTCTTAGGAGGAGCCTATATCTTCTATATCTAGTAGAGCTATAGCTTATAGTACTAGTACTATATATAAGAGTCTCCTAAGGAGAGGAGAGTAGAAAGAGAGGGATTTCTTTTTTTTCTTTTTTTTTCTTTATTTTTTCTTTCTCCTAATATTTTATCTTTATATATTAGTTAGATTTCCTTTATTTTTTCTTTATTTTTTCTTTTTCTTTTATAATATCTAATATATAATTACCCTATCCCTATTCTATATATTCTATAATTATATATAATATAAAAATAAGTAAAAAGAAAGTAAATTTAATAAAGAAGATATAGTTAGTATATTGTATATAGTACCTTATACTAGTAAAGATTTTTCTTCTATATATATAGGTCTAAGTTAGTTAATAAATACCTCTACTTTAATATTAAGTATATTAGTTAAGATAAGTCTCTTAATTACTAAGTTTAGTATTTTCTTTATATATATATTAGCTAGCTAATCTTTACTATTAATCTATCTAACTTCTATAATTTCCCTATTCTTATATAATTCCTAAAGAGATATAATATTAATTATAAGTCTCTTCTTATTTATTATACTAAGTTTTATAAGGTAATTATATAGGGACTTTAAGTCTAAGTATACTACTACTAGAACCTAGGATAATTAGAGTATTTATATAATCTATTATAATATTATACTAATAGTAATAGTATTATTAAAGCTATTTTCTATTCTATATAGCTTACTTATAAGAATACTCTTTATAACTCTCTTATATTTAATAGAATTCTAGTATATAATATTACTATAGATTTTAAAGTTATACCTATCCTTTATATAATACTCTATTACTAGGATAATAATAAATCTAATCTAGGAGCTAAGGTCCTTATTATTTATAAATAATCTATCTATAAAGATAAATAGTTTTATATAGTCTAACTATAGTAGAATAAATAGTAGGCCTCTTTCTAGGTTATTAATTTACTATTAAAGTCGTACGTTAAGAGTATTAATATCCTCTATAGATAGTACTATTATCTATATAGCTACTAATAAGTTAAATACTACCTCTAGTTAGTATACTAATATAATATATATACCCCTAGCTCTCTATATAATATACTATTAGGTAGTATCTTATACTATTAGGTCTATTATATAGAGGTTACTAGTTTATCCTTTCTATATAAGTTTAATTTTATTTTATACTATTATAATTCTTCCTCTATTAAATTTAATAGGTTAGTCTTTAGATAGGATTATATTTAGTTTTATATAGAACTTTTATAAACCTAGGTAACCTATAGGAGCCCGGGTATCTCTAGGATCTCGGGATATTCCTCTAGTATATCCCTTACTAAGAGTTACCCTTAGTAAGGGGTCCCCTCTTAGGACCTAGACTCTATTATTACTATATATCTTATACCTTAGATACCTTATAATAATATACAATTATCTCTTATATTCTTATATTCCTATAAGCTTATAGTTATAAGCCTAGCCTAATCTATACTTATTTATAAAATAACGTTATACCTACCTACCTATAATACCTTCCTACTTAAAGGTTATTACTAAAAAACCTATCCTATCTAGTAAGGATAACTTTAATAACTAGTTTAATATCCTTAAGCGTTATATACGTACCTAGGGTATCTAGAACTACGTTAATCTAGAATCTACTAACTTAAAGGAGCTTATTAAGCCTCCTAATAAACTAACTAATAATAATACTAGCTTAATTATAGTATAGAAAGAAAAGTATAAAGAATTTCGCACTATTTAAGAAAAGATAAGTAAGCTTAAAGCCTATATTACTAAAATAATAGATATTAGACTCCTTCCTATCTTAAAACCTTACTCGACTATTATAGTATAAATTAAAGTTCTATATAAGCTTTTTAATTAGTTATTAGTTAAAAAGAAGGTAGAAGTACGTTTAGCCTATCTTAAGATAAGTAAATATAAGCCTAATCGCTCTAGTATTAAGAACTAGTATAATAACTTCTTATTAGCTTTTAATAAGATAGTACTTTACTAGATCCTAGACGTTTAAGACTTTCTCCTATAGAGAGACCTATTAATTACCTTTAATTAAATTAATAGTAGCTACGCGTCTATTTTAGCTATTAATATTAAGAAAGCTAAATAAAAGTATACTAAAGCGTAACTTAGTATTTATACTAGTACTGCTAGCTCTACTATACTTAGTAATATCTTTAATCTAACTTTAACTTTAACCTAAGTACTAGTAATCCTAGATAAAGTTACTATTAAAGGTCTTATTTCCAACTTTCTCTAAGCTAGCTTCTTATACCTAGAGCCTACTAGAGTTAATAACTTAGCTTTTACAACTACTCTAAATAGAGATTAGTCTCTAAATAACTTAAATAACTTAAATAACTTAAATAACTTAAATAACTTAAATAACTTAAATAACTTAAATAACTTAAATAACTTAAATAACTTAAATAACTTAAATAACTTAAATAACTTAAACGCTCTATTAAACTTATATAAGAGATCTTTTTTAAAGATATAGAGGACTCCTTACCCTTATAGGGATAGAGAGTCGTATAATAAGTTTTAGGGATTATACCTATATATCTATACCTTTCTCTAAGATAAGAACTTTAAACTAGATAAGAAGAAAGTAAAGAAAGTTACAAAGTAGGAAAACTTAGCTTAATATATATAAATCTTAACTTATATTTAAACACGAATAAAGGATTAGTTAAACTAATTAAATAATATAGAAGTAGACCTAAAGGATTAGATATTAGATAATAATTAACCCTACTAATTATATACAACCTACTACTCCGCTTTTAGTACCTAAACTACTTAAAAAGCCTAGATAAGCGAACTAGTAAAAACGCGTAGTACGCGTATAGCTAAAAATAGGTAACTACTCTCTTATAAACGCGTAATACGCGTATCCTAATATATCTCTCTCTTAAGTCTATTCTATAAATAGTAGTAGTATAAAATAAAAAGTCTAATATACTTAGTAGTAGCGTAACTCTTAAAACTCTTAAAAAGTCTACTATATAGTAATTAACCTATAAGTCCTATATAGTATAAACTAAAAAGTCTACTATATAGTAATTATAAAGTCCTTATATCTAAATTATTAGTTCTACTCTAGGAGACGTCCTATTAGACTAATAACGCCCTATCCTTATAGACTATTAGTAGTAGTAGCTAGGAGTCCTAGGAGTTACTCCCTAGTATACTATAACCTAGTATTATATATACTAAATTCTAAGGCGAAGTCTATTAGTAAAAGTCTAGATACTATTCCTAGTAAGTAAGTCTAGATACTACTCTTCCTAGTATAACTCTTAAGTCTAGATACTACTCTTCTTAGTATAACTCTTAAGTCTAGATACTACTCTTCCTAGTATAACTACTTAAGTAATACTAACCTTAGGCGATAAGACTAGATTACTAGTACCTTAATTAACTAGTACGTCTCTATATACTAGTATACTTACTAATTAATTATAGACTACTACTCTTCTCCCTCGAACTATTAATACTTAAAAATACTAATTACTAGTAGTTCTCTTTTCCTACTAGGTTTTTAATAAGGCTTAATATACTCTAGTTAAAACCTAGTAACTAGCTCTTAATTATATATACGCCTAGGAGTAGTTTAATTATCTCTATACTTTAATTATTAGTTCTTAGCTACCTTTAAACTAAAGGGGGTATATAAACCTAGGTAACCTATAGGAGCCTAGGTATCTCTAGGATCTTAGGATATTCCTCTAGTATATCTCTTACTAAGAGTTACCTTTAGTAAGGAGTCCCCTCCTAGGACCTAGACTCTATTATTACTATATATCTTATACCTTAGATACTTTATAATAATATACAATTATCTTTTATATTCTTATATTTCTATAAGCTTATAACTTTACTTTATTTAGTTCCTCTTATTCTTTCTATATAAAGGCTAAGGTAATAATACTAATTATATTATCTATTTATAGACTAGTAATCCTAAATATACTTTATCTCTTATCTATAATTAATAGATATAGGTTATATAATAAAGTTCTTATTCTTAGTTTATCTTTATAATAGTTATAATAGGTCTTAAACTAATATAGGCCTAATTCTACTCTACTATATAGTAGTTATATAATATATAGGATTATATTTAGTAGGAATAAGTTCTATAGTTCCTTTAGAGGTTTTATATATAGTATATAGGGAAGTTTATCCTTTAATTATATATAGGCTTAAGTAATATCCTTAAGCT
The DNA here is from genome assembly GCA_021365335.1 of Phaeosphaeriaceae sp. PMI808. Taxonomy (NCBI): domain Eukaryota; kingdom Fungi; phylum Ascomycota; class Dothideomycetes; order Pleosporales; family Phaeosphaeriaceae; species Phaeosphaeriaceae sp. PMI808. The sequence continues at coordinate 20,644 of JAJTIZ010000127.1, forward strand.
TATAGTATATCCTATATATAGCTATTAGTAATACGCCTATTACTAGTATTAGTCTTTAGCTTATCTACTAGATTATTAGAGACTAAGTAAGGATTTCCTCCTTACTAGTATCTAAGTAGCCTATAAGTACTAACCTAGATTTCTTATATAGTTATATTATCTTTCCTTTAATCTCTTATATAAGTTAGAGGTTAAAGATTCTACTATAGTACTTATTTTTATTAAGGTAGAGGATTTTAAATATACTATTAGAGATAAGTATATCTATTTCTATATAATTAGATTCTTTAAAGAGTACTTCTAGTATTATTATTACTCCTTCTTCGCGTAGTTTAACTACTAACTTATAGTTATTCTTCTCTTTCTAGGTAAGGAATAACTATATATATTACTATATATACTTCCTAGGTCTTCCTCTTTTCCTAGGTTATAGTTACTTAGCTTATATATATAGCGCCTTAGTATTCCTATATAGTCTATTTCCTTACTATATAGCTCCTCTTTCTAGTATATCCTCTTTATCTAATCTCTTCTCTCCCTTATAAAGGTTACGCTCTTTTACCCCTATAGGCTATAGTATACTTATAGCTACTACTAAGGTTTATTCCTAGGAAGGTTCTTACCCCTTCTTATAGGTAGTTTTAGCCTCTTATTATATAGCTCTTATAGGCCTTCTATATATATATATATAAGGTAGTTTAATCTATAGTAGGAGTAGCTTATCTAGGTTAGCTAGTTCTTCTATATAATATAGCTTTTATAGTTAAGGTATATAGTAGTATAGTTTAGCTTAAGTATATCTAAATATAACTAGTCTATTATTAAGCTTAATTACTATATTTTTATCTTTAATACCTTTAAGCTTATATAGGCCTATCTATCTACCTTTCTCTCTCTAAACTATAATTTTAGAGTTAAGTAAAAGGTTTAGAATTTTATATAACTTTATACTATTATCGGTATTAATTATATAGTTAATATTAGCTTTTACCCTATTATTCCTAAGTATTCTTATAGCCTTATATATAGTATTTACCCTTTATATTATCTTAGGTAATAGAGGTAAGTTAATATTAATCCTTAGATAGGTACTAAAGACTAGTAGTATTAGTATAAGCCTATTTAGGCTAGCTATATTATTAAGAGCTTTAACTACTATTTATAGGATAGCCTTATTATCTATACTACTATCTAATTCTACTCTTAGGATATTAAATATACGCCTTAGTAGTATATATATGCGTTTAATCTTTCCTACTACCTAGTATACTTCTACTAGTATTTATCTATATTCTACGCTAATAATCTTTATATAGGTCCTAAACTCTTCTATAGTAAAGTTAGTTCCTAGGTTATATATAATATAATCTAGAGGTCCTTAGTAGGTATTAATCTAGTACTTATATAGTACCTCCTAGGTATCTTATATAGATATAGACTTTAAGAATATTACTACTTAGAATACTATATCTATATTAATAATATATAGTATATCTTTATTACTAATTCGTACGATATTAAGGATAATCTTATAGTTAAAGTATAAGTTATTCTTAATTATAAATTTAAACCTTTATAGTAAGGTTCCTTATTATTAATAGAAGTAGTAGAACTTCTAGATTACTTTTAGTATAGAGGCGTCTACTTTATAGCCTACTTCTATAAGTATCTTATAAAGTTATTCTATATATAGGTATCTAAATCTATAATATAGGTATTATAGTTCTATTTCTATAAAGAAGGAAGTAGTTTCTTCCTTACTAATATTAAAGAATAGGTATCCTTATTTATATATAATAGAGACTATTATACTATCCTTATATATAATAATATTTAATATATTATTAAAGTACGCGCCTAAGTAGTTAGTATCTACTAGGTATAGTAGGAATAGTATAGGAGTATCTAGTACGTAGTATATAACTATTCCTACTAGGTTAGTAATATATATAGTTCTAGTAATCTCTTTAGTTCTATTCACTAAAGCTAATATTACTTATTCTTAAGGTCTAGTCTATCTTCGTATAAGGGTTCTTATATATATATACTTCTAGCTATATTTTACTAACTATTAAGAGTATTACTATACTAGTATCCTATAATTTACCTTAGTATATTATATAGTATCTTCTATCTAGTATAAACTAGTCTACCTAATACTATATATCTATACTATATATATCTTTACTAGTTATATAATAAAGATATATAGTAGAAGTTAGATAGTAGATAGCTTAGTTACTATTATCTTAGTTATAATCTAATTCCTACTTATCCTTCTATATAGTCTTATTATCTACTTTACTATTAGATATTCCTTTAAAGCTTATAATATAAGTTCTTATATCTTCTTATAAAGGAGTATTACTATAGAATTCTTTATAAGCTAATATATTAACGTCTAGCTCTTAACCTATCTATATATAGATAGTTTAATAATAATATCTTCTATATAGTAAATAAAGTAATATTTTAGAATTTACCTAAAAGGTCTATTATATTATTATTTTCCTTATATAGAAGATACTCCTATTCTCTTTATAAAGGAAGAGGGTTTATTCCCTCTACTACTACTACCTAGGTATCCTATATATAGTATTAAGGTATACTATTAATCTATATAGTATAATTCCTTTAGCTCTTATAAGTATTAGGTTACCTATCTATCTATTATAATCTAAAGTATAGATTATAGATTACTAAATAGTACTTTATATTAGCTTAATTAAGAATATAGCTTACTCTAGTTCTAGTTAGCCTTAGTAAGCTTATACTACTATAGTATATAGGGGACTTCCCCTAAAAATCTATCTAAGCGCCCTCTATATAAGAGTTAGCTTATTAATTATAATTTCTAGGACTTTATATAGGTTTAGAGTTAGGTTCTTATATTTATATCGTATAAAAGATATTATTATCTAGTTAGTCTAGTACTAGTTATAGTTAATATTAGTATTAAAGTAGTTATTAAGTTTTTTATAAGTATTTCTAGTTATAGCTAGGGCCTATATATATATATAATATATATTTATATAGCTTCTAGGATATCTAGAAAGATATTTAGATATTATACTTTATTAATATCTAATCTCTAGTATAGTTTAATAAAGATCTAGTTTTATCTATAAGGATATTATATAGTTTTCCTATATAGTTATTATCCTTCTTCTATACCTTCTAGAATTAGATAAGTTTCTTAGGTAGTAGCTTATTATTAGTATAGGTTTAGGTTAGAGTAATTTATATAGATTATAGAGTATTATAGTTTACTAGTATACCTTAGTAGGTAGTTTTAGGTAGGTTACTAATCCTACTAGTAATATAATAGTATATTTACTTTAGTTATATAGGGATAGTAAGTATAGTATAGCGCTAGTATTAGGGATAGTTATCTTAATAGTACGGCGCTTATTAGTTTAGTTCTACTAGCTCTATATATACTACCTAGGGTTTCTTACCTTTAATATCTTCTGTAGGGTTTCTATTCTTATAGTTAGGTTTATCTATATAGGAATTAGATTTCCTAATATATACCTCCCTAGGTTATACCGTATAGCTTCTTACTCTAGAGATCCTTAACTTTAAGGGTATAGTTTATCCCTTTACTAGCTAGTACTACTAGTAGTTCTCTATAGAACGCGCGGTTAATTCGTTCCTAGTAGTCCTCTATCTATTTATTAAAGTCTTTAATAAATACTTAGAGGAACTCCTCGCCTATAAGGTTTATAAGCTATAGTTCGTATAGTACGTATCTAGCGTATAAGGCTAGTTACTCTAGTATTAGGTTAGATATATTAATTAAGGCTATCTAATACTCTAATTTTACCTCTTTCTAGAGGGTTAGTATTAAGATACTTATACCTCTTACTATATCTTCCTATTATTCTTTATCTTCTATTATATCTTAGTAGCTCCTATACGAGCTTATAGGTCTAGACTAGGTATCTTATTCGGATAGTATTTAGATAGTTTTTACTATCTAGTTTCAATTATATAGTATATTATCGTTTATTTATATAAGTTATATACTATCTCCTATTATTCTATATAGGGTCTTAGATAACTTATATACCCTATTACTAGGTATATAACTATAAGTATTTTTAGTCCGTATAGTTTAGTAATTAATCTTCTTATCCCTAGTTATTTCTATTTAGGATACGCACGAAATAGAGACTAACTTCTACTAGAAGGTTTAACTCTATCTTTACTTAGCTAATTTATAGATAAAGTTAATTACCTACTAATTAGTATTTATAGGCTTCCTCTATAGCGCGAAAGTATATAATAAGCTTTATATAATATTATACGGTATTTAAGTTAATTCTCTTAAGTAAAGGTATAATTTATAGCTTTCCTTCTACGTATAATCGATCTATAATCTATATAGGGGAACTATACGCACGGGCTATAGGCCTATATATCTAGTTACCCCTTTACTAGAAGCTCCTACTATACGTACTCTATAGTATATAATAGCTAGAGCTACTACGTATAGATATACGATAATATATTTAAATAATAGATTAAGTTTAAGAATAAGATATAATAAGTATTCTAACTCGCTAATAAACCTACTATTATAGAATAAGCTATCTAGAGCCTATAATAGAATTATTTAGGTTCTAGCTATACTAATAAATTTAGGAATTATTTAATTTAGACTAAATAGAATAATTAGGCTCTAATAAGGATATTTAGATATAGATTAAAAGTAGGCGTATAGGGAGAGCTTATAAGAAGTAGAGCTATAATTAATAACCTTAATAAACTAATTAAAGAATTAATTAGAGTTAATAACTACTTATACGAATTTCACCTTAAAGTAAAAGATAAGTATACTATACTAACCTATATATACGAGAAAAAGAAATACTAACTAAACTATAGATACTAGAGGATTATAAAGGTACCTAGGATTAGTAGTAATTATAGGTATTTCAGTCTTAATAATATATATATTAATAATATAAACCTAGGAGGATAAATACTAGATTATCGCCTAAAGAAACTAGATAATAGTAAGAAAATAAGAACCTACTATAACTATAGTAAACTAGGCTACCTATTAAAGGACTACTAATTAAAGAATAAAGTAAAGAGACTATATATTAAGGACTACTCTTTTAATATAATTAAAGGGTAAAGTAATAATACTAAGGAAGAATAGGAGTAGGTATAATAAATACTAGATAAAGGGAAAGCTATCTACCTACTTAGCTAAGAACTTAAAGACTAAGTAGATTAAGTTCTAAAAGAATAATATAATACTAAAATAGCTAATAAAGTATAAAGAAACCTTATAAGGAAGCTTATTAAAGATATATACGAATATAACTACCTTAAGAGAAGAAATATAAGGAAGTAGATTATTAACTTCCTAGAAATTACAAGAAAAAGATTATACTATAATAGTAGGAGAGGATACTACTATAATACTACTACGCACTCTTACCTAGAAAGAAAAGTACCTATAGTTTAGAATTACCTAGACTCTAACTAAGATAATAGGGAGCTAGAAGGTAAGAAAAGTAATAATAATAACTATATAGAAGATACTAAGCTAGAGTCCTTAGGATATTATATACTACTAGAAACTCTAAAACTATAACGCGAAGATATAATAGTATAAGATAGATTTATAGGAGAAATCTAGAACCTAGTAGATAGCTACTACTTAATTAAAGATTAGTAAGATAATAAATAGATAGACTAGAGTCTCTACTAAAGATCGCAACTAGATTTATTTACTCTAGAAGCTTAAAAGCTACTTAATATATCTAATATACTAATTAGTAAAACTCTATAGTATTAGTTATATTATAAAAACCTTAACTACCTACTATTATTATAGATATAGTATTTTTATAATAAATATCTTATATAGTACTTAGATAAAATAGGCTTAGGATATTTCCTAGTAAGGAAATCTAAGTATAAATAGTTTTAGAATAAATATAAAAAAGTAACTTATAAATAATACCTATAGGATAAAAGATAAGTAGGATATTTTACTAGAGCTATAACTGCGGACGAAAATATAAATAATATACTAATTAATAGAAGGTATATATACTTAATTTAGTAATATTATCTATAGGATAAATATAAATAATACTAAGAAGCTAAGATACTAAATAGATTTATAAGAAAAGAGTATAAATAAGATAAGTCTTTTTTAGATAAGTACCTAATAAACGAGGATATAATACTATTAACGTAGAAAAACTTATTAAACTTCTAGTTATAGTAGGAGTATAATAGATAAAGGTATTATTAGATTTAGGATTATTTATAAACTTTATATTACTAAATATAGTATAATAAGCTAGACTCGAGCCTATAGAGAAGAAGTATCTCTATCTAGTCTATATCGCGAATAGAAAAGCTATACTAGGAGAACTAGTAGTAATATATAAGATAACTATAATACTTACTATCTAAGGAAGAACTATAGAAGTATACCTAGATATCCTAGCCTTAGCTAGTAAAGATATTATACTAGGACTACTATAGTTATAAGAGTTTAATCCTAGAGTTAATTAGAAATACTAGACCCTCTTATAGATAGACTATAAAAATATATATAGATCTAAGCCTACGTATTAATAGAATAAGATAGTAGATAAGAAGATAATTTATAAACTAACTACTTTAAACTAATATATAATAAAAGTATAGTTAGCTCTATAGATACTAACTAGGTATTAGGTTATAAAGTAAGAGTATTAGAGAAACGCGTAACTCCTAATATCCTATAATAGTATAAGGAATTTAGTTACCTCTTTATAGAAGGGATAGAAGAAAACTCTCTACTAAAGTATTAACTCTAGGACTATATAATTATATTATAGGAAGAGAAGGAACTAACTTCTAGACCTATATATAGACTATTAGAATAAGAGCTAGAAATACTTAGAGACTATATTAAGAAGAATCTTAAAAGAGGTTATATATAGGAATTAATATTACTAGTAGGCTACCTAATATTATTTATACTAAAGAAATAAGGCTACCTTAAGTATATATTAACTTTAGGAAGCTTAATAATATTATAATAAAGAACTACTACCTACTACTAAATATTATAGAACTATATAATAGACTAGTATATATAAAGTATTTATAAAGCTAGATCTATAGGATAGTTACTACCTAATTAGAATAAAAAAAGGTAAAGAATAGAAATAGTATTTAGAATATACTATAGCTATTATAAGTATATAGTAATACTATTTAGGCTAACTAATATACTAGCTATATTCTAAGTATTAATTAATAATATACTTAGAGAATACCTAGTAAATATATTATAATATATTTAGACGATATATTAATTTACTTAGAGTTTATAGAAGAATATAAATAATATATTAATATAGTATTAAGAAGCTTAGACTAGTATAACCTAAAGCTAAAACTAGAAAAATATAAATAGTATAAGATAGAAGTTAAATTTCTTAGATATATAATTAGTACTAAAGGAGTAAAAATAAGTAAAGAAAAGATTAAAGTAGTTAAAGTATAAAAAGAACTAAGGAATATTAAAGAGATATAGTTATTCTTAGGATTTATTAACTTTAATAGATATTTTATAAAGAACTTTTTAGGAAAAGCCTTACTACTTACGAACTTAATAAAGAAAGATATACCTTAGTTATAGATAAAGGAATACTAGGAAGTATTTAAAGAACTTAAAATAGTTTATATAATACTACTTATATTAGTACTATACTATAGAGGAGAAGTATTAAGATTTAAGACTAATATATTAGACCTTATATATAGTATAGTAGTACTATAAGAACGTAAAGGGAAATAGTACCTAATAGCCTACTACTCTAGAAAGTTCTTAGGACTAGAAGAATAATATAATATATATAATAAAGAACTATTAGCGATAGTTACTATACTAAAATATTAGAGAATTTACGTAGAAAGTTACTTAGAACTTATAATATTTACTAATTATAAGAATTTAGTTATATTTATAATAACTAAAGCGCTAAATTAATAATAAACTAGATAGTTAGAACTCTTAGGATAATATAAATTCTAAATTATATATATACTAGGAAAAGATAATAGTAGAGTAGACGCCCTTAGCTGAAGATATAATATTATAGGAACTAAAGAAACTATTAAAGGAACTATACTAAAGTTTAACTAGAATAGATCGCTAGGACTAGTAAATAAGATTAATATAAATTAAGAAATTAATAATCTTATAATAATTATAAATAACGTACCTAAAGAATTATAGGAAGTAATTATAAGATAATATTATAATAATCTAGTATATAGATATCTAGGAATTATAAGAACTATAGAACTTATTAAGTAAAACTATAAGTTTAAGAATATAAAGAATAAGGTAATAGCCTTTATTAGGAAATATATAGACTATTAGAAAAATAAATATAGTACTTACGTACTATATAGTAAGATATAGGTAATAGAACTACTAGAATTTCCCTAGGAAGATATCTTAATAGACTTTATAATAGGATTACTACTATTAAAAGACCTAGCTATAGGAATCGTTTATAATATAATAATAGTTATTATATATAGATTTATTAAGTATAACGTGGTTCACTAGCGAGCGCCCTACCCTACCGAGCGCCCCACCCTAATTTACTCGTAAAAATTAATAAATTACTACCTAATATCTCTAGAACGACTAGGTAGAATTAGCTAGAAATTTTACTAGTAATAGATATATATATATTCTATAATCTATTATAATTTATAGTTAGTATCTCTAATATTACGTAAGCTATTAGAGCTTAAAGTAAATTTTTCTACTATTACTACTTTCTTATATAACTATTAAACCGATATAGCTATAGCTTTAAAATTTTAAATATAGATTTTAATTATATTAAATAAAATTATTTGAAAGTAAGGTAGGCTATACTAGATTAGGATTAGTACCTATAAGGGTTAGAAGGATTAAGCGAGATAGTCTTCTATCTTTAATAACTTAGTTAATATAGAAGATATCTCGATGCAAATTTAATATAAGGTATAGGATATATAGTTCTATATATAGTAAAAGTTATAGCTAATTATTATTAGAATCTATAAATTTATTAAGTAAAAACTAGTTTCTTAAGCTACTCTACTTCTTAAGCTAATAGCTTACGTAATATTAGAAATACTAACTATAAATTCTAATAGATTATAGAATATATATATATCTATTACTAGTAAAATTTCTATCTAATTCTACCTAGTCGTTCTAGAGATATTAGGTAGTAATTTATTAATTTTTACTAGTAAATTAGGGTAGGGCGCTTAGTAGGATAGGGCGCTTACTAGTAAACTACGTTATAGAGATAATACTATTTAGGAATAACTATACTATATAATAGTTAGTATTTATATTCCTAGATCGAATAATTAGATATTATAGTATACTAAAGTTAATTATTAGTAATAGAGATAAGCTCTTTATATCTAATTACTAGACTATACTACTAGCCCTAATAGGAACGAAAAGAAAGCTATTAATAGCTTATTATCTATAGATAGATAGATAAATAGAAAGGACGAATTATATAATAAAAGTATATCTATAAATTTATATTAATACTTAATAAAATAATTAGGTATTATTACTACCTATAGTATAACTTGCGTATAATAATAAGTTCTTAGAATTAATAGGAAGAATACTATTCTTTATAAATTATAGAAGATATCTAAACCTATTTAAAAAGATACTACTAGGACTAAAGGTATAAGTAGTAATAGTAACTATAGATAAACTTAAAAAAGTATACGAAGAAATATAAGATAAGATACTAAGAGTATAAGAAAGTAGTATTAAATATACTAATAAGAAATGAAAAATAGTACCTTAGCTAAAAGAGGGGGATAAAGTATATTTATACACGAAAAATCTATATATAAAATAACTAAATAAGGGACTTAATAATATTAAAGTTAGACTATTTTTAATTAAGTTATAAGATAGACTAGTTATATATACCTTATAACTCCTAGAAGATATAAAAATCTACCCTAGGTTCTATATTAGTAAACTAGAACCTACTAACTAAGAAATACTAATATAATAAACTTTTTACTATAAGATTAAAGAGGAAAATAAATTTAAAGTTAAAGATCTCTATAGATACTAAGAGATAGGATAAGAAGAATTCTAAGATAGGGACTTCTATTAAGAATAATTAGTTAAATAGAAAGGCTACTCTAAATTAGAAAATATATAGGAACTAGAAGCTAACCTATAGAACTATAAATAACTACTTAATAAGATAAGAAAGAAGTATAATCTATACCCTTATATAAAAGTAAATAAATAACTATCTATATATAAATAAGCTATATTATATATAACGCGTAAACGTTTAGGAGAGAATATATAGGGCTAATAGGCCTATACATTACTCCCCCTATATATAGCCCTTCTCTCTTATTGTATATAGAATAACTCTTAAATACTAATTATTCTTTCCTATTATTATGTCTATTTCGTACTACTATCCCCTCCCTACTTACTATACGCGAATGCTATAGAGGAAGCCTCTCTTACCTACTTACCGCACGCGAATACTATAGAGGAAGCACCGCTTACCGTAGTAAATACTATAGAGGAAGTAAACCTATACTAATTAGTAGTAATTAACTCTATTTATAAATTAGTAAGGTTAAGAATAGAACCCTCTAAATATAGTAGGTTAGTAAACTATTTCGTACACTCACTCAAGTATACGATATTAATAACTTCGCTATATAATTATACTAATAGTAATACCCACATAGAAGAGAAGCCGTACGAAGCTTCTCCTTAACCAATAAGCTATAGTACTAAGATAAGATAAACTAATACTATTAGTAGCTAACCTAGTATTACTATTATATATAGAAGAAGAGGTAGACGACCTTAAAACCCTATTTAATAACGAGATCGCATAAATTATAGGCGTACTAGCCTTAATTCTAGTAAAATATTATATAAATATAGATAACTAGGACTATAAACTAGACCTTAGTATAGTAGTATATACTAACCTTAACGGATATATCGCATAAGTAATTATAGAACTTATATTAGTAGGATATAATAATAAAGACTTCTATTTATTATATATAGAGATATTTTAGGATTAGATAGCTGATAACTTTATAAAGGTCAACGCTATACTCTAAGGACGCCTCCTTACCCTCCTTAAGGACTACAACGTCCTATATAAAGGCCGAAAAAGTTAAATACAAGGAGTTAAGCTATATAAGCTAGTATAGGGACGAGAGGACGAACTACTATAGTTCCTCCCAGCCTCTACTAAATACTTCTAACCTATACAAAAGAAATAATACTAATAGTTCTTATATTAAGAGAAAATGAGAACCTATATAAAGGACCCTAGGTATAAGTAGATAAACTACTATCTCTACACGAAGAACTAAATTAGATAGAGATAGTAGTACCTACTCTATAACTAATAATACTCTAGGAGTAGGTAATATATAGACTATTATTAGACTAGCTAAAAGCGCTACTACTAATACTAAGAGTACTATATAATATACGAAATTTAGGGGTAAGATATTGAATCTAGACCCTAGTAGCGCATGTATAGGAGGATGCATAATAGATAAGTTATATATAATACTAATACCTCCGCACGCTATAACCTATGCGATAAAACCTACTAGTATTCTATATAACGCTAGCGCTAGGATAGACTCTAGACCTTCTTCTAGATTACTATTAGTATACTCTACCTAATAATATATAGTAACTATATAGATTAGTACTACTACTAACTTAGTAAGAACCGTACGTTTATCCTATAGAATACTCTATAGGATAACTACCCCCTAAGAAGATTATATAATTCTAGAAGGTATAGAGAAGGGAGAATAACTACTTAGGTTAACTATATAATATTCTTACTAATAAAGTAAGGATCTTTATAGACCTATATAGCTAGTTAGAGATTTAGGAGGTATAATACCTAAGTATCTTCCCTAATATCTTAGAAGATTATATAAGTACGTACTATCTATATAATATTAGACTAGGACTTATATAGTAAGAGCTATACGTAAAGCTTAATATATATTTTAATACTAATATTAACTATAACTAATATTAGATAGACTAGATAATACTCTCCTTTATATAATATAAAAGAGAGAACCTAGATAAATCTCTATACGAGGTGCTTAAGCTTATAATTAATAAGCTTACTCTTATATAAAGAGTACTTAGGCGCGATTTCTAAGGTAATATACTACTCTATATAATAGTTATACGAGCCTATTATAGATAACCTAAACTTAAACTAGCGCTATTTATACTAAAACCAACTACGAAGTACTATTCAGTAACCTTCGTATAGCTCTTTAAGTTATAATTAATTAATAAATATTTTAATTTATATACGATCCTACTAAAGTATACTATATAGACTAGAAATATACCCTAATACTACGTATAGATAATAGAAGAAGTAGTAGAAGGTTTTAGCCGCAGTAATAGGATGGACGCTACTTGAACGCATAATATAATAAAGGGTGAAGGCTACTACTAGTAAGAGACTATATAACTAAGAAATACTTTATATATTATAAGGTAGGATATTAGTTATTAAACTATCCCTATATAGACTAAGTATAGGCGAAACGCTAGTATATTAGCTCGTATAAGGGGATCTACAATAAGATACTAAGCTTAGAGGAAATTATAGTATATATTACTAGATTCGAAGGCCCTAAAGAATCTATATATAATAATAGCTATAAAGAAGATACTAAGGGAGACTATAATAAAGACTAGGATAGTAAGATTAAAGGTAGTAAAGAAGCTATATAATTCCTTAATACTACTACATATCTCTACTATATAACTAGTAAGGATATCTATAGTATAGAGGAAAGCTACTATATATAGTAATTTATACTCGAGGATAGGTACTATATATTATACTAAGGTAACTATAGGATACTAGCGCATTATTAATCTTAATAGTTAGTAAGATATAACTCGAAGCGTACGTACGAGAGAACCTGCAAATAAAAGTTAACTAGACCCTAGGTAAATAAAGTATTAGCTTCGAAGGTTAAGGTACGAAAGGCTCTCTTAGTACTATATAGATATAAAACTCGCTTAGTATAGTAACGTACTATATCCTTAATACCCTAACGCTATTTCTCCTTAGCCTCGCTAATACTAATAGACTTAGGGCGTACTTTAATAATATACTTAATATAATTATATAGAATAATAATACAACTATCCCGTCGTACGTAAATAGGGATATCTATTCTTTAATCTAAGTCTATATAAACTAATAATATTCTTTATAGAATTAGAACTACGCTAACTTTATTAATAATTTAGTTACCCCTATATAGAGCGCCTCTATAAGATACTTATAGAAGTAGGGTATAAGGTGAATTAATCTATACTATTAGAAATCTAGAAGTTCTACTACTTCTACTAATAGTACGCACGAGGCCCCTAACGATTTAAGTTTATAATTAAGGATAATCTCTATTTTAACTATAAGATAGTTATTAATATTATATAGATTAAAGGAAGGAATATTTATATATTATTAATACTAATACTTTATTCCAAGTAGCTATATTTCTAAAGTTAATATCTACACGAGATACCTAGGAGGTACTATATAAGTACTAGATTAATATATATTAAGGCCCCCTAGACTATATTATATATAACCTAGGGATAAATTTTATAGTAGAAGACTTTTAAGCTCGCGCGAGAATCGTAGGCGCATAATACTACTAAATACTAGTTAAAGTATACTAGGCGGTTAGAAAGATTAAACGTACGCACTAGCCCCTACGCTATATATTAATATATTTAAGGTAGAGCTACGCGATAGTATAGACAATAAATTAATCCTCTAAATAGTAGTTAAGGTATTAAATAATATAGCTAGGCTAAATAGTCTTATACTAACGCTACTAGTCTTTAGGGTATACCTACGAATTACTATAGATTTATGCCTATTACTAGATATAATAGCTCGAGCTAAAGCTATACGAAGAGCTACAAAGATCCTATATAGTAAAAGAGTAAAGGAAAAGGTAAATTATATAATAAATACTTAGAATAGTCTAGATTTATATAGTATTCTTATACTCCTACTAAACTTAGAGATCTTAGTATAGAGAGAGAAAGGTAGTTAGATAGGACTATATAAACTTAAAGCTATTAAAGGGTATAATATAGTAATTAAGATAGAAAATAGACCTATAACTTTTAGATATACGCAAGTAAAGCTATACTTCTATACGAGGATATATATAAAAGATAGGACTAAAGATAAGTAATAGATCCTAACAAGCTAGAGTAAGTAGTTATTAAGACTCCTATCGTGCGAAGATAGAGACGACTAAGAAAAGAAGTTACCTATAAAGATACTTAAATCGCACAAAAAGACTAGACTAAGAAGAGTACTATACTAACTAAAGCTCTAGTTATATAAAAGTAAGGCTAACTAAGAAAGATTCTATAACCTTAAAATAATAATAATAAGAGGATAACCTAAGTATTATACAAGAAATAGAAGTATATAAAGATAAAACCTAAAAAGATAAGCTATATAATATATTATATAGTTATTCTTAACTTAGAAGGAGAAGGATAACTACGCACTAGCTATCTAGCTCTATAGTAAAGGTATTATTATAATACCTAGCGTACTATTTAAGGCGTTAGACTATATAGAGATAGAGATACTACTCTAGAAGGGAATATTTAAAATCCTAAAGTTTAACCTATATAAATATAGTAGACGAATCTTTAACCTTAGACTTATACGAGAAGTTAAAGAGAAGATAATATAACTATATAAGAAATCTAGCTCGTACTAGTAGGATACTTAGATATAGGTAAAGAGGAGATCCTTATATAATCTCCTACAATCTAAAGAATAAGCTAATATTACTACTTATAGTTAGAGTATTACTAATTACTACGTATAATATATACTATAAGCTCTAAGATATTACGTAAGTATACGTATAGGTAATAGATAAGCTCGTACACATGCTATACGCTAGACTACTAAAGGAGCTTAAGTCTTCTTCCCCTAGATATAATTCTATAGGTCGTATAACTATTATATAGCGCTATAGAATTAGGCTTATACTAGTTTAAGATATACTATAACTACTATAAGAATAAGCTTAGGATAAAGATATCCTCGTACGATCTATATTTACTAATTACGTATAAAGGATTAAAAACTTTTAGAATAACTAGTTTATAAACTAATAATATAGTTAGTATTATTATAGTAGACTTTATATAGTAGAGTAGGAGGAACTTAATAAAGCTAATTTTTATATAAAACTAAAGAGCATATTATCTCTAGATAACTACTTAAGTTTAATAGTAGAAGGATTGAACTAGATAGTAAGATAATCTAACTCGTGTAGAAAGGATAGATAAAATACCTCTATACGATGACCTAGATAGTAAAGATACTATATAAAGATACGTTAAGTAATAAGTAAGAGGAGCGTATATTACCTTAGTCTACTAACTAGAAGTAGCTTTCAATCTCTTAATTACTATATAAATAATAGAGCTAAATACTTAGGATATTAAGAATCTTAATATATAAGTCTAATAGTAGATAGATAATCTAGATAGAGGCCTAAACTTTATACCTCTCTAACTTAAATAGATAAAGCTTTTTATCTTTATAGATAGATTATTCGCTAATAATAAGGATCTTAGCTCCTAGCTTAGATTTTAATTATTCTTACTACTAAAGAATATAGGTAATAGATATAACTTCTAGATCTATAGTAATATCGTATACTAGAACTTAATTAAGTATAAGAGGGTAACCTAAAGCATCCTTACTAGCGAGCTATATAGTATAGTTAGTAGCTTTAATAACGCGATTATATTAAGTATAATACTCTACTAAATTAATAGATAATAAACTTACTAAGGATACTAGTCGTAGTCTACTTAGACTTAAAATTACTATATAACTACCTTATTAAGCTTAGTATAATAAATAAGAAGTAGCTAATAATTGATATTATATCTCTAAGAGAATTATATAAGAATTAAGAGATCTTAGAAGTATAATAGATTAACGGACGAGATAATCCAGCTAACGTATATACGAAGAAGACCCTAAATTCAGTACTATAGAAATTAATTACAAGTAATACGCTGAATATTAAAGTTAAGGCCCTTATATAGAGGCTGACTTAACTTACTTATTTTAATTTACAAGAATAACGCACAAGAAGAGGTAGTTAAGACTACACGCATTAATAGTAAACGTATAGCTAACCTACTAGAAAAGAAAGGATAACGTATAATAGATAAATAGTAAGGGCGAAGTAATTGAATAGTAATATTACGTACGAGATTACAGGTAACTTATATAAAAAGAGAAAAGTTACTAGTATCCGTATGTAAATAAGCTATATTACGTATAACGCGTAAACGTTTAGGAGAGAACGTATAGGGCTAATAGGCCTATGCGTTACTCCCCCTATATATAGCCCTTCTCTCTTATTATATATAGAATAACTCTTAAATACTAATTATCCTTTCCTATTATTATGTCTATTTCGTACTACTATCCCCTCCCTACTTACTATACGCGAATACTATAGAGGAAGCCTCTCTTACCTACTTACTGTACGCGAATACTATAGAGGAAGTACCACTTACTATAGTAAATACTATAGAGGAAGCAAACCTATAATAACTATATATAAACCTAGGTAACCTATAAGAGCTCGGGCTATTCCTCTAGTATATCTCTTACTAAGGGTTACCCCTAATAAGGGTACCCCTCTTAGGACCTAGACTCGATTATTATAGTATATCTTATACTATAGATACCTTATAATATAATATAATTATCTCTTATATTCTTATATTCCTATAAGCTTATAGTTATAAGCCTAGCTTAATCTATACTTATTTATAAAATAATATTATACCTACCTACCTACGATACCTTCCTACTTAAAGGTTATTACTAAAAAACCTATCCTATCTAGTAAGAATAACTTTAATAACTAGTTTAACGTCCTTAAGCATTATATACGTACCTAGGGTATCTAGAACTACGTTAATCTAGAATCTACTAACTTAAAGGAGCTTATTAAGCCTCCTAATAAACTAACTAATAATAATACTAGCTTAATTATAGTATAGAAAGAAAAGCGTAAAGAGTTTTATACTATTTAAGAAAAGATAAGTAAACTTAAAGCTTATATTACTAAAATAATAGATATTAGACTTCTCCCTATCTTAAAACCTTACTTAACTATAGCTATATAAGTTAAAGTCTTATATAAGCTATATAACTAGTTACTAATTAAGAAGAAGGTAGAAGTATATATAGTCTATCTTAGAATAAGGAAATATATACCTAAATATTCTAGTATTAAGGACTAGTATAATAACTTCCTACTAGCCTTTAATAAGGCTATACTATACTAAATCCCTAATATTTAGGATTTCTTCCTTAAAAAGACCTATTAATCGCGTTTAATTAGATTAATAGCGCTATACTTCTATCCTAGCTATTAGTATTAAGAAAGCTAAATAAAGTATACTAAGGTATAACTTAGTACTTATCCTAGTATAGCTAGCTCTACTATAATTAGTAACGTTCTTAATCTAACCTAAGTAGAAGTACTAGTAATTCTAGATAAAGTTACTATTAAAGGACTTATCTCCAACTTCCTTTAAGCTAGCTTCTTATACTAAAAACCTACTAAAGTTAATAACTTAGCTTTTATAACTACTCTAAATAGAGATTAGTCTCTATATAATACTAATACTAATACTAATCTAAATAATTAAAAAAGATTATTCTTAAAGATATAGAAGAATCTTATCTTATAGGGATAGAGACTTATATAATAGTTTCTAGGGATTATACCCTATATCTACCTATTCTTAGAAATAAGAATTTTAAACTAGATAAGAAAAAGGTAAATAAAGTTACTATATAAGAGGACTTACCTTAATATACTAAAATCTTAGTAGTATTAGAAATAAATAAAGAAAAAGCTAAGCTAAGACTCTTATATAAGCTAATTAAGTAATATAGAAATAGACCTAAGAGATTAGCTATTAGATACTAATTAGCTATACTATTATATACTATTTACTATTCACGTTTTAGTATTAAATATAATAAAGCTAGCTCCTCTACTAATAGATCTTAGATCTAGGATTAGATCTTTATATTACTAATAATACTACTAGGTTTATATAGTAAAAACCTACTACTAACTTAGATATTATACTTATAGGAGGAATAAAGATAGTAATCTAAGTATAGAGTAAATATAAGATTAAGCTTAATATACCTAATAGAAGGAGGGAATAACTCTTAAAAATATTACCTTTATTCTAAGCTTCTTTACTAGCTTATCTTACTTTCTAGGCTCTCTTTAGCTAATATCTACTTTAATTCTAGACGTAATATTCTCTATTAACTCTATAAGGACTCTACTTAAGCTACTCTTACTAAAGTTAGCTAAAGTAGTAGTTACTAGTTATTTAACTTAAGTTAATTCTAAGTTACCTAATCTATCTTAACCCTTTACTACTTATATATCTAAATATTATAAAACCTTATATAAGCCTCTTAAAGCTTATTAACTTAGTAGCCTTTAAGTATATATTCTTATAGGCTATCTAGGCTAAGAACTAATTAATATCTCTTAAGTAATATATTATATTAATAGCCTTATAACTAATCTACTATTAACTATTAAATATTCCTTATACTAAGTTAATAAGGTAATAAAGATTATCTCTAAACGATTAGATAGAGAATATAGTACCTTAAAACTATTTAAATTATTAGCTATTAATCTAATTAAGCTAGACTTAATTACTCTAAGTAGAGATTACTATATCTTTTATATATATAACTTAGTTACTAAGTTTAACTTTATCTATATAATACTTAACTAATTTAAGGAAATCCTTCTTAAAGTCTTTATTAGGTTAGATTAAGCTATTAAACGTAAATTTAATATCTTTCTAATATTCCTTCTACTAGATAGAGAATATAGCTATAGCTTTTAAGATAACTCTATACTTAATAACTCTTCTCTAGTATTATATACTATATCTAAAGGAATTTAACTCTAACTATAAGCTCCTAATATACTTAAGTAAGCTAGTTATATTAAATACTCTAGTAGAATACTTATTAAGCGAAGCTAATTAATAATTACTAGTACTAATCTCCTAATCTATCTTATTATAGAAGTATATTAATACTCTAGCTACCTACTTAACTATACTCTAACTAAATTACTTAAATAGAGGATACTATTTTAAGCTACCTATAGTAAGTAACCCTCTCTAGCCTATCTATATATATATAGGTACTATATATATATACTCTATAAGAAAATTAGGTAGATAGATAAACTTAGCCCTTATACTCTTATTAGTTATCTTATTAAGTAAGACTCCTATAATATATATTATATATAGCTACCTAAAGCCTTATCTTATAGTTATTAAGGTAAAATTATATATACTAGAGATATTACCTTCGATAAATTATAATTCTTTAGATCTAATAAAGATCTACTTATATCTAGTAATTAGCTTATAGAAATAATTAATTATATTAAGTACTAGGATATTATTAATAATAAAACCCTCTTATTAGCTTTATCTAAGAAAGAATAGGAGTTAAATACTCTAGCCTTACTTTCTATTATAATACTAGTAACTACTTAGGACCTATCTAGTAGTCTAGCTAACTCTATTATAATACTAGTAATTACTTAGGACCTATCTAGTAGCTTAGTAAACTCGTATCCTTCTCTAGTCTCTATTAACTCTTAAATATCTAAAGATCTACCTAAATATAAGTATAAATACTAAACTAATTAGTATATTTAATTCTTAAATATTATTACTAATAGATTAAAGTATACTTACTTAGCTAATATAGTCTCTACTTATTAGGCTTCTTTTATTACTACTTTCTTTCTAGCTCCTAAAATTAGATTCTATTAATCTTAGCTTTCTACTAAGCTAAGATTCTAGTTAGATATCTAAAAACTCCTAGATATCTTTAAATAAGGATTTATTAATACCTACTCTAAAGAGCTTAATATAATCTAATATAAGTTAACCTATATTAAATATTATATCTAGGAACTTAATATCTCTACTCTAGAGATTCTTCCTCTTATATAGGTATTTAAGTATAAGTTTAACTTAGATAGTTATCTCCTTAAGTATAAGGCGCGTATCTATATTAGAGGCGATCTTTAAATAACTATTAAAGATACTTATATAGCTATCCTTACTATCTAAATCTTTCGTACCCTTATAGCTATTACTACCTACTTTAACCTAGAGATTAGATAATATAATACTATTAACGCGTTTATAAATATATCCTTTTATTAACTAGTCTTTACTTATTAACTAGAAGGCTTTAATAATAGACTTTATATCTAGGAACTATAGTAAGCTCTATATAGTCTTAAGGCCTCTTCTATTCTTTAGTATAAGAATCTTATATAAACTCTTTAGTCCTTTAGCCTTACTCTAGTCCTTAACTATAATTATCTCTAGAAAAATAATCGTCTAATTATCTTCTATATAGATAATATTATTACTATAGTAAAACCTAGCTACTCTACTACTCTAGATAAATTTAAGTATAAGCTCTATAAATACTATAAGATTACTAATCTTTAAGACTATAATCTATAGACCTTTTATAGTATTACTATATATAGAGATAGAGATAATAGTAATATTTAGCTATCCTAGAAGGACTATATTAAAACTATCTATTATAGATATCCTTTACCTAAGCTATAGATAAAAGCTTCTATTACTTCTCTACTATTAGAAGAACTACTTCTCTCTACTAAAGTTAAGAATAATACTAATATATACTAGTACGCTTAAATAGTTAGATTAATTAGCTATACTATAGAAGCTACTAAGCCTTATATTACTAAGATTTATTTAAAACTTATAGAATTCCTTATAAATCCTTCTACTATATATCTAGTAGCTATATACTAATACCTAGTATACTTATTTTATAAAAGAGACCTTATACTATACTACTTAGCTTCTAAGGCTAACTATATAATTTAAATTATTAATTAAGATAAATTAGACTTCTTTAAAGTAACTAATACTTCTTATACTAATTATAAGGCTACCTATAAATCCTTATAAGCCTATATCTTCTATCTTTTTACTAGACTAATAGACTAGAAAGTAACTCTCTAATACTATATTACTAAATTAACTACTAAAGCTAAATTAATTACTACTTTATCTATAGATACTAAGTATATCTAGTAGTAGAGAGTATTTTATAATCTTAGTCTTTACCTAGATAATAACTAGATCCTCTTCTATAATAACTAGTAGATAATTTACCTTCTTATAGCTAAAGCTCTAAAACTAAAGACTACTCTTTACTACGTTAATATTTATTATTACTAGCTATATAAAGTAGTTTAATATAGTACTTTTAAAGTTATATATATTAATATAAAGTCTTAACTAGTAGATAGTCTTACTAAGCTTCTCCCTAAATAAAAGTTTATTAATTAGAAGTCTCTTCTTAACTACTCCTAAGTCCCTACTACTACTAGCTCTAACCTACTAGTCTCTAAAAGTATAAAAATAATATCCTAACTAAGAATTAAACCTATAACCTAGAAAAAGAAAAAGCTAGAGGATTCCTTATAGGATCTAATATCCTATAAGGAATACTACTATATAGGAATTAATAACTATATAATATACCTAAATTACTAGTCTTAGTTAAATAGTTAAGTAATTAGATTATATAATAAAGGTAAGTAAATACTTAGTAGAGTATAACGCGTACGCAACTACCTAATATATATATAAAAAGAGTAAAAAAATGTATAAAAAGGTTCTAATATAGAATTAACCTTACGAACTAAAAATATCTATATAAACCTAAAAGTATATTTTAAGTTTATAATAGATATAGTAAATTAAATAATTAATTAATTAATTTATATATACTAAAAATACTAATA
This sequence comes from Phaeosphaeriaceae sp. PMI808, assembly GCA_021365335.1. NCBI lineage: Eukaryota > Fungi > Ascomycota > Dothideomycetes > Pleosporales > Phaeosphaeriaceae > Phaeosphaeriaceae sp. PMI808. The sequence continues at coordinate 42,721 of JAJTIZ010000127.1, forward strand.
TAAGGAACTTAAGATAGGTTCTTAAAACCTACTTTAAGTTTATTATAATAATAGAAAATTAAATAAATTAGTTAATTTATATATATATAAGTAAACTAGTAAAAATAGTAGTATACGTATAGCTAAAAAGGTAACTACTCTCTTATAAATACTTATAACTATTTAATATACCTCTCTTAAAGTAGTAGTATAACTTAAAGTCTAATATAATTAGTAGTAGTATAATTAATCTATAAGTCCTATATAGTATATATAATTAAGTCTACTATATAGTAATTATAAAGTCCTTCTAACTAAATTATTAGTTCTACTCTAGAAGATATTCTATTAGACTAATAATACTCTATCCTTATAGACTATTAGTAGTAGTAGCTAGGAGTCCTAGAAGTTACTCCCTAGTATACTATAACCTAGTATTATATATACTAAATTCTAAGGCGAAGTCTATTTATAATAGAGGCTCTATAAAGAGACTCTATATTATATAACTTAGGTAGTAATACTAAGCCCCTAAGAAGGAACTATACTACGTCTACGTATAAAGGGCGCCCCTCTTATAAAGATAGTTTAGTAAGTATTATTTTATTAATTAACTCTTTTTCTAGAGATAACTATTATCCCTTTACTATCTATTATAACCTACGATAAGTACTATTATCTTCTAGTTACTACCTTATATAATAATACTTCCTATACTAATAGTCTAGGGATAACGAATATACGCTCCCTATACTATACTATAATTAAAGAGGAGAGTATATATCTAATAGTTAAATAAGAACTAATACCTCCTATAGATAACGCGTAGTATAAGCGTATAATAAGTACGCCTATAATAATAGATAAATATATTTACGAAGTAACTACTTAACGTAATAAACTAATTAAAATCTATACCCTATATACTATTAAGGATAAGATTATACGCCTAGAATAGGGCGCCTCTCCTACTACACCTACTATAGGCGATCTAGAAGTAATAATTATTTATTATATAAGTAGAGTATAAGCGACCCTATAGATAAAACGTACCCTCTACCTAAAAGACCCTATAGAGTATAAGGGTAAGTCCCTAAAAGAATACTAGGAGTTTATATACTTATATAAAACTATATTTTACCTAGACCTCTACGAATTCAAATATAATAAGTAAAAAGTCCTTTAGTCTATATAGTATCTTAAGGGGGATCCGCGTAAACTATAGTATACGTACTATAAGCGTAGCTTTAGTAATAATAAAATACTAATATAGAAATATTTTAAGAACTACCTACTAGACCTACTCTTTAACCCTATTAATTATAGTTTAGAAGTAGCTATAGCGTACTTATTAGTAGAATAATATAAGGACTAGATAGTCTAATTATTTATAGGATACCTAGAAGTTCTTAAAGATTAGCTCCCCCCCTATATAGAAGAATAAAGGGTATAATACCTATTCTTAAAACTACGACCTAATCTATAATAAGCTATTATAAATTATTACTAGGTTCTAGCTATAAGGGAAGATCTTATTACTCTTAGCTTAACGCTAGAGTAGAACCTACGCAGCGCGCCTAATATATATAAAGAACGCGTAAGTAGTATACGTAAGCCGCGCTAAAAAGAAATACTATCTAAGGATAAAGTATAAAACCCCTAGAATAAGCTAATAGATAAGGCTTTAGTTAAATACTTTAAGTACTATAAGAAAGGATATTACGCTAAGAAGTATTAAAGCTTAAACCTAAATTATACTTCTATCTATATAAACTAAATAGGAAAAGATTAAGCCTTATAGTTAGCTTAGGGATAGTAAGGCGTAGAGTAATTAATATCTTACTAGGTATAAAGCGTACGTATTACGCTAATTTAGATACTAGTCCTAAAACTAAACTTTAAGTAATTTTAGATCTATAGGCTAATATTAGCCTTATTAGCTAAAGAACTATAGTAGAGTTAGAACTAGTACTAATTAAGGATACTAAGCTCCCTAGGCTAGGTTAGATTAGAGTATAAAGATAAAATACCTATACTACTTATAAGCTCTAGGTATACCTTACTAATAATAATAATATAATATATAGGGCTAAAGTTATAGTATATAGAGTAGATAAAGAGGGGGTACCTCTTCTACTTAGTAATCCTTTCCTCTAGAGGGAAGGAATATAGCTAGATTATAGGTTATAAACTTAGTACTAGGGATATATATCTATAGCCTAGGTAATACTTTATATATTTAAGGAACTTATAGAAAACTTAGAGGAAATATAGGTAGAACTATACCTACTTAGAGTACTCTAAGCTAATATAATTAAATTAGACTATAAAGTATATATCTAGATTATAACTATAGTATATAAAATATATATTCCTAGTACTTTATTAGAATATAGTAATATATTTAATAAAGAAGTAGTATAGAGGCTACTACATTTTAAGGATTTAGACTATATAATCCTATTAATAGAGGGAAAAGAACCTCCCTATAGGCTACTCTATAATCTCTCTATACGCGAGCTTTAAGTACTCCGTACCTATATAGAGGATACCCTTTATAAAGGGTAGATTTACTATAGTAATAGCCTAGCTAGCGTACCTATCCTTTTTATTCCTAAGAAGGATAGATCTCTCTACCTTTATATAGATTATTATAGACTAAATATAGTTATAGTAAAAGATTATTACCTACTTCTACTTATTAGAGAGACGTTAGACCGCCTATTAGGCGTACGTTACTATATAACCCTAGATCTTAAAGATGCCTACTATAGAATATAGATATAAGAGGGAGACGAGTAGAAAATAGCTTTCTATACTTATTATAGCTATTTTAAGTACTTAGTTATACCTTTTAGGTTAATAAATACTCTAGCTAGTTTTCAAGCGTATATAAATAAGGTACTTAGTAGATATTTAGATTATATCTATATTATATACCTTAATAATATTCTTATCTATATAGATAGTAATAATATTAAGCTCTACTAGCGCATAGTCTACTCTATACTTAAAGCCTTATAAAGAGTAGAGCTCTTTATTAACCTTTATAAATATACTTTTATATTAGAGGAAGTTTACTTCCTAGGGTTTATTATTATAAGACGTAGTATCTACGCTAATCCTACGCGTATAGAAACTATTATATAATAGCTAATACTAACTAGTATTAAAGAATTATAGTTATTTTTAGACTTTACTAACTTCTATTAAAGGTTTATTAAAGAGTATACCTAAAAAATAGCCCTCTTATAAATTTCTTAAAAGGAAAATAATAATTCTACTAGCTAGATTTAGTATAGACTATTTAAGAAGAACTTAAAGTATACTTTATAAGTATACCTATCCTATATTACTATAATCTAGAGCTACCTATTTACTTAAAGACTAATACCTCTACCTTTATAATCTCTAGTATTCTTTCTTAACTCTACCCTAATAGTAAATAGTATCTAGTTACTTTTATATTAAGGAAACTATAGGAAGTAGAATTAAACTATAAGATATATAATACTAAGTTATTAGCTATTATCTTAAAGGTATATAGTATACTATTTAGGTCTTAATAGATTATTATAATCTATATTTAATACGCGTAGTATAGAGGTTAAACCTATACTAAGTATACTAGGCGATATACCTTAGAGCTTTTAATTTTAAAGTAAAATACTAGGCTAGTAGACTAAATCCTATAGATAGTCCCTTAAGAAGATCTAACTATAAGTAGGAGAACCTATTATTAGTATAGTTATTATCTACTCTCTAGGAAAAATTATAACTAGTAAGTAAGATTACTAGGATAAGGATAATATATAGTATAAGAGGACCTATAACTAAGCCTAGCTTAGTAAGCTTATATAAGATATATAGTACTAGAGTATATAGTACTAAAAGGAGCCCTACTACTAGTACTATAGAATATATACTATATATACTATACTTACTAGCTAGAGAGTTAGTTAGTAGCGAAACTATAATAGTAGAGTCTAAAGCTCTCGCGATAACCTTATATAACTTATAGTAAAGGGATACCTTTATATAAGTAAGGATTATAGGTTTAGTAATAGTAGAAAGTACTTAAAATAGTAGGAAAGTATAGTATTAGCGCTTTAATAACTAGGAAGTCCTATAGTATAAAGGTAGATTATATATTCTAGAGGAACCTACTATTAGGTAAGAAATTTTACTTTAAAATTATAACTTATATATAGTAGGCTATTTTAGCGCACGTAGAACGCTTAAGTTAATTATAAGGTACTATTACTAGCTAATAATAGATTAAGAGTTTAGGATTATATAAGTACCTATATAATTTATTAAAGAAGTAAAGTAAAGAGATATAAGTAATATAGGTAGCTTATAGTATTACCTATCCTAGAGAATATCTTTAAAGAAGTCTTACTAGACTTTATTATAGGCCTCCTACTTTAAAGGACTCTTCTAGGTATACTTATAATATAATACTTATAATTATAGATTACTTCTCTAAGATAGTAATCTACCTCCCTATATTAAAAAAATAGAATATAAAGGATTTTATAGAAGCCTATTTCTATAATATTATCCTAAATTTTAGATTATAGAAAGGTATTATCTTAGATAGAGGCCTAATCTTTATATTAGACTTCTAGGTAGAAATTTACTATTAGCTATAGATAAAGTATAGGTTAAGTACTACCTTCTACCTATAGACTAATAGGTAAATAGAACGCTAGAATTAGATACTAGAGTAGTATCTTAGAATCTTCACTTCTAAAAATCAAGATAATTAGGTATCTTACTAAAAATAGTATAGTTTATATATAATAATTAATCTATAAATTAACTAAGACTACGCCCTTTTATATAGTATTTAGGAAGTATCCTATTCTTATATTACCTCCTATAGATAGTAGGCTAGAGGAAGAGGTACCTAATACTATAGAGTATATAAAATATATATAGGAAGTATAAGAAGAACTTAAGAGCTAATTATAGAAAGTATAAGCTTACTAAGCTAAATACTATAATAGTAAATATAAACTAGAAACCTTTTAGAGAGGAGACTTATCCTCCTAAGTATAAAGAACCTAATACTTACTAGCTAACTAAGTAAGAAACTAGCTAATAAGTTTATTAGCCTATTTAGGGTATAAAGCGTAGTTAGAATATAGGTATACTACCTAACTCTACTACCTTATTATTATATTTATAATATATTCTATATTTCCCTCCTTAAATACTAGAAGCCTTAATCTAGTAGAGAAGATAATACCTAACCCTAGAAGTAATAGAGAAAGGAGAAAAGATATAGAAGTAGAAAAGATACTTAAAAAATATAGAAGAAAAGGTAACTTAAATATCTTCTAAGATAGGAAGGTTATAATAAGTCCTAGGATATATAGATCTAGTAAAAGACTTTAAAAATATAGAGGAACTTATTAAAGATTTTAAGGTAAGTTAAAGTATAAAGTAAGTAAGAGAGTAAAAAGAGTATAACCTATATAGTTAATATATACTTAAGGAATAAAGTTAATTAGGTAGCTAAAGGCTAGGTATCTATATATTAAAGAACTATACTACTAATTACTCTAACCTAATTCTTATTACTATTCTTACTCTCCTTACTCTACTTAAGCTCTACCTACTCTCTACTAGCATCCTTACTATCTATTACTATATCTCTATCCTTACTAAGCTTACTATCCCTACTATTCTCCTATCTCTCTTATTTTCTAGATTTACTTCTTAACTAGGCTAATTATTATTATTATTATTATCGTTATTATTAGTAGATAGTATAACCTAGAAGGTATTAGTATACGCTATATATATACGATATACGCGAACTTACTATATAGCCTATAATAGTAATAAGATTATAGATAGTAGCTACTAAGTTCCTCTACTCTATAAGAATTAGCTCTAGAAACTAAGGCGTAGTAGTAGGAGTTTAGGTAGCTACTCCTAAGGAAGTACTACCTTAAGTAGTAAGGCGCCTCTTATTTAATAGCTTTAAGTTAAAGGTATACTATATATATATAAGTTTAACGCTAGTTATACGTACTAGAGTATTAGTCTTATAATTAGTAGTATTTATAATAGTAACGCTATATATAGCGCGTAACTAGTATAAGCGATTAATATAGCTATTAAGCTCTAAAGGAACCTATTTATATTAGTTAGAGTATAACTCCTAGAGTATACTATAAAAAGAACTTACTAGGGAGTAGCTCCTATAATTATAGTTGGAATAATAACTATAGTAGTAATTATTAGGCTTATTATAGATATTCTTCTAGTTAGTAATACCTTAGGTATAGTATATATAAGTCGCGTAAGCTACTATACTATTAGCGCGCTTAGCTAGATCGCTCTACTTAAAGGGTATTATATTATATAAATTACTCTTCTTAATAAACTTAGGGTATAGATAGAAGACTATAGTATTAAGTTTATTATAGGCGTTATATATACGTTTTATATATTATATATATACGAGGTAATAGAGTAGAGTAATAATAAAATCCTTATTATAGGAAACTCTCCTATTAATATCGTACTAGGTAGTAATACGCGTAGTATATAAATAATTTACTATTATATAGTAATAGTTCTTTACTTTATTATTAGGTAAATAGGTAATTAACCTTAACGTAAGTATAATAACTATAATAAGTATATAAGACGCGTATATAGCGCGTAATATACGCGAGTACTCTTTCTCTTTTCCTATATAGTTTAAGGGTTTTTAATAAGATTATAATAGAAGCTAATAAAGATATTAGCTAGGAGGAGAGGCTCTATAATAGAGGCTCTATAAAGAGACTCTATATTATATAACTTAGGTAGTAATACTAAGCCCTTAAGAAGGGACTATACTATATCTATATATAAAGGGCGCCCCTCTTATAAAGATAGTTTAGTAAGTATTATTTTATTAATTAACTCTCTTTCTAGAGATAACTATTATCCCTTTACTATCTATTATAACCTATAATAAGTACTATTATCTTCTAGTTACTACCTTATACTATTAGTAAAAGTCTAGATACTATTCCTAGTAAGTAAGTCTAGATACTACTCTTCCTAGTATAAATAAGTAAGTCTAGATACTACTCTTCTTAGTATAAATAAGTAAGTCTAGATACTACTCTTCTTAGTATAAACTTATAAGTCTAGATACTCTACTCTTCTTAGTATAACTACCTAAGACTAGATCCTAATTCCTAGTAATACTAACCTTAATTAACGAGTATATCTCTATATACTAGTATACTTACTAATTAATTATAGACTATAACCCTTCTTACTTTAAGATACTAATTACTAGTAGTACTCTTTTCCTACTAGGTTTTTAATAAGGCTTAATATACTCTAGTTAAAACCTAGTAACTAGTTCCTAATTATATATACGCCTAGAGGTAGTTTAATCTTTACTATATCTTAATTATTAGTTCTTAGCTACCTTTAAACTAAAGAAGGTATATAAACCTAGGTAACCTATAAGAGCTTAGGGTATTCTCTAGTATATCTCTTACTAAGAGTTATCTCTTACTAAGGATTCCTCTCTTAGGACCTAGACTTAATTATTATAGTATATCTTATACCTTAGATACCTTATAATATAATATAATTATCTCTAATATTCTTATATTCCTATAAGCTTATATAAGTCTTTATTATATAAATACTAAATATATCCGTACGTAATAAGTTAAGTATTTATAAACTATTCGGCCTAACTCTTAGGGGCCTATATAGAGGCCTCTCTCTTATATAAGAGAGAGGCTAGTTAAGGAATATAGATCTATCTTTACCTTACCTATCTACTACACGCCTACGTGCGGCTCTCTATCTAGAGGAGTAAAGTTAACTAGTACTAATTAGTCTATTAATAGACTGTTTACCGTATACCCTACGCTATAGAGGAGACCTATCTTTAATAGATAGATTAGTAAGGTTCGATAAAACCGCTACCGTATAAAGAAGCTTACGCCTACCGCATGCCCTACGCTATAGAGAGGGCTCGTAGCTAAGCCTTTATATACGCCCCCAGATCAACTAATTATACGAGAGCGAGCCTAGTAATAGAACTTAATACCTACCGCATACCCTACGCTATAGAGGAGGTATTAGCTCTTTACTAAGCCTTCGTGCGCCCCTAGATTAACCAATTATACGAGAGCGAGCCTAGTAATAGAACTTAATACCTACTATATACCCTATACTACAGAGGAGGTATTAGCTCTTTACTAAGCCTTCGTGCGCCCCTAGATCAACTAATTATATAAGAGCGAGCCTAGTAATAGAACTTAATACCTACTATATACCCTATACTATAGAGGAGGTATTAGCTCTTTACTAAGCCTTCGTGCGCCCCTAGATTAACTAATTATACGAGAGCGAGCCTAGCAATAGAACTTAATACCTACCACATACCCTATGCTATAGAGGAGGTATTAGCTCTTTACTAAGCCTTCGTGCGCTCCTAGATCAACTAATTGTATAAGAGCGAGCCTAGCAATAGAACTTAATACCTACCGCATACCCTACACTATAGAGGAGGTATTAGCTCTTTGCTAAGCCTTCGTGCGCCCCCAGAACAACCAACCTATACAAGAAGAAGGACTAAGTACTACTGCGTGCGTAGCTACGTAGAGGAGAGTCCTCTAGATCGTATAGTTACTAACCCCCCTCCCCCCCCCTACCTATCCACCTGCGCGCCGCCTATCCACTTACGCGCCGCCTATCTACCTACGCGCCGCCTACCTACCTACGCGTCGCCTATCCACCTACGCGCCGTCTACCTATAACCTCTAGCTACTATAACCCTCCCTCTATGTATAGATTCGTACGAGGAACTTATATAGAAGACCTAGATCTTAGTAGTAATACTATAGAGGGAGGTAGACCTAAGTCTCCTTGTAGACCGCCTTAATATATTAATAGCCCCTACATAGGTATAATAAACTTCATACGTAGTAGAGACTATTATCTATATACGAATAGGGGTATACTATAGAGATAATTTTAGAGAGGACTTTAAGGGATAGATAGTATAGTACTTCAATAACCTACCCCGTACGTTTAGATAGTAGCTCCTTCTTACTCTTATAGAGTATAGGATCTACCTAATAGGGAAGAGGTACTATACGCAGGTAGAAAAGCTAGTAGGTATTATTAATTACTAGTATAGAGGGGGGATAAAAAGGAGGAGTAGAGATAGATAACTTATTCCGTACAGAGCCTATCTAAAAAAAAAAAAAAAAAAGCTACTAGTATCTATACGTAATAAGTTAAGTATTTGTAAACTATTCGGCCTAACTCTTAGGGGCCTATATAGAGGCCTCTCTCTTATATAAGAGAGAGGCTAGTTAAGGAATATAGATCTATCTTTACCTTACCTATCTACCGCACGCCTACGTACGGCTCTCTATCTAGAGGAGTAAAGTTAACTGATAAAATAGTATATATATAAAGATAATAGAATTAAATTAAAATTAAATTTTTAGGGAGTTAAGCTAATAGAATAGTAGGAAGAAATAAAAATTCCTAATTTATAGTATTATTTACTAGTAGGAAAATACTAAGGTATATATTATAATAGAGACTCTATAAAGAGACTCTATATTATATAAATTAGGTAGTAATACTAAGCTCTTAAAGAGGGACTATACTATACCTATATATAAAGAGTACTTCTCTTATAAAGATAGTTTAGTAAGTATTATTTTATTAATTAAATCTCTTTTTAGAGATAACTATTATACCTTTACTATCTACTATAACCTATAATAAGTACTATTATCTTCTAGTTACTACCTTATATATATAGTAGGTAAAAGTTTTCTATTATTTACTTATATTATTTTCTAGTAGAAAAACTACTAAGATATATATAATAAGTAAAAATTAGATTAAGTAGTACTTACTACTTAGACTAATACCTAGTAAAGTAAATTAGGTACTAATAATTTATATAGTATTAAGATAAGATAAAAAGAAGTACTACTACTTAGGATATATCCTAGTAAAGTAAATTAATACTATAATTTATATAGATAAGTAAGGAAAACTATCTCTAATACCTATTTAATATACTATATATATTCTTTAGTAGCTTAATTTATTTAGTAAAGTATCTACTCTAGAAATTATACTAAAAAAGAGTAGTACTACTACTTAAAAGTCTTCTTAGTAAAGTAAATTAATACTATAATTTATATAGATAAGTAAGGAAAACTATCTCTAATACCTATTTAATATACTATATATATTCTTTAGTAGCTTAATTTATTTAGTAAAGTATCTACTCTAGAAATTATACTAAAAAAGAGTAGTACTACTACTTAAAAGTCTTCTTAGTAAAGTAAATTAATACTATAATCTATATAGATAGGTAAGGTATACCTTTTCTACTATCTATATAATATAACTAAGTTATATTCTTTAATAGCTTAATTTTTTTAATTAAGTACCTACTTTAGAAATTATACTATCTTTACCTAGAACTACCTAATAGTAAATATAAGAGGTTATCTCTTTAGTATATAGAGAGATAAGATCTAATTCCTAGCCTAACTAGCTTATAATTAAAAGGTTACTACTTAATTAAGAGGTAGTAAATATAAAGTAATCTAATAATATCCTAGTATAGGTAAGAGACTACCTATAGTAACCTAAGTAGTAAAGAAGTCTAAGAAGAGTAAAAAATTACTATAATCTACTATTATATAAGGTAGACTTTATATAAGTATTAGATTTATAGGTAATCTAAGGTTAAACTTAATTATCTACTACTAGATAAAAGTATTATTATAAAACTATCTAAGACTATATCTAATAATATAGCTAGTATATCTAATATAGCTAATATAACTAGTAAAGCTAATATCTAATAGCTTATAGCGTTATAGATAAGCTATATAGAACTAGTACTATTAAATAACTACGTTAAGCTAGCTTAACTATATAATAGAGATAAAGGATCTCTACTCTTTAAACTAAAAGATCTTAATAAGCTTAGTAGAAATAGATATATAAACTAGTAGAAAGTATAGTAGATAGAATATATAAGTAGAATATTAATAGATAATTAATTAATTATTTACTATATTATTTATTATAGTCTTTTATTATATATCTTATTCCTATACTATATACCTACCTAAAACCTATCTTAAATCTAATAATAAGATTATTTTAAGAGGTATAATAACTTATTAATTAAAATAAATATAAATAGTAGATAGAGAACTAACTAAGAGAAGGAGTTTAGCTTCTCTATATATATATTCTTTAGTACTTTATACTAGGCCTCTTTAGGACTAGCCTCTATACTAGGCTAAAAGGGGAAGGAAGAGTAAAAGAAAGAAAGTAAAAGAAAAGAAAAGGAGGAAATTAAGAAATAGTTAAGTACTATTTTCTTCTACTCTTTTATAGCTAAATAGAATAGATAAATTAGATACTAGAATAATACTTATATATATACCTAAATTATAGATAAGATAATTAAGTAGTACTACTACTACTAGCCTAACTTATATATAATATATTATAGTATAGTATAGTATAATAGGTTTAATACCCTTCTTTATAAAATATAGATTTAAACTATATATAGTAGTAGAACCTAGAAAACTTACCTCTTATAGCTAAAGAGTAAAGAAAATAATAGAAACTATATAGGAAATTTAGAAATAACTAAAAGAAGATACCTATTTCCTATACTATAGAATAGATAAATATTATAATAGAAAGTATAAGAAAGGACTAGATTTTAGGATAGGAGAGAAAGTATAGCTCTTATAAAAGAATATTAAGTACTAGAAACTAAGTAAAAAATTAGACTATATTAAAATTAGACTCTATAAGATTCTAGAATAAATTACCCTAATTAACTATAAATTAAAGCTACCTATAGAAATAAGAATATACTCTATATTCTATATCTTACTCCTAGAAAAAGTACTATAAGATACTAAACTAGTAGCCTATAAGGCTATAATATATAGATAAGATAATAAAGAATAAGAAGTAAATAAGATTAAGTAATAAAAATAGAAAAATAGAAGGAATTACTACCTAGTTAGCTAGAAAGAAGCTAATACTTAAGGAAAACTATAGTAAGAAATATAGAAACTAGAAGAAAACCTTAACTACTTTAAGTTACTAGAGAACTTCTAAAATTAAAACCCTCTAATCTACTTTATAGTATTCTAAGAAAATTATTAAAATCTTCTAAATAACCTTTACTATTAAAGATAGTTATAGTAATACTTAAACTAACTATTTTACTCTAAAGAATAGTTTCTACTACCTTTTCCTTATCTAACTTAGCTTTAAGTACTATAGACTATACTACTAATTTCTTATTATTCTAAGTCTTTATTTTATAAAGATACTCTAAATAAGCTTAACTCTCTACTAGCTTACTTAAGAGCTATACTATCTATAATAGAGCCTCTTTATAAGTAGTCTTAGCCTTAGTAATCTATTATAATAATTTCTCTTATAAATAGTTAATACTTCTCCTTAATAATAATAAGCCTAAATATATATATCTTAATTATAAACCTATACTTAGCTAGTAATATACTAGATAAATAGTAGGAAGACTATATATTTATATAAATATATACCTTATATACCTAACTATTCTTCTTAGATATAATATAGGATTTATTTAGTTAAGAATACTATTAGTAAGGTATTATTTCTATACTATTATAAGTAATATAGTTAATAAGTATAAGATACTAGAGTATAGAAGTAGTAGGTATAGAGATAAGTAAATATACCTTAAGAAATAAGGTACTCCTTACTTATAAACTAAGGCTCTTAGTAAGGAATAATACCTACTCTAAAGAAAGAGAAGAAAGAGATAGTATTATAGTTATAGTAAAGTTACTAGACTTTAAGCCTATAGAACCTAATTATAAACTAGAAAAGGAATACTATAATATATATAGAGATAATAGGTTATATAATATAATCTATAGATCTATAAGGCTTAGCCTTTATAGATTAATAGATTAGTAATCTATAATCTATATAGCTTAACCTTTATAGATTAATAGATTATCTAAGACCCTCTTAGTATATACTATTATATATAGATAGAAACCTTATAGTTAAGATTAATAACTTTCTTACCTATTACTTTCTCTAGTATTATAATCTCTATAAAACTACTTATCTACTTACTAACCTACTAATAATATCTTTTATTATACTTATACTCTTTCTATAACTCTAGCCCTAATACTCTTACTACTCCTAGTAAGTAGTACCTACTATAATAAGACTATAACTTAGCTTATATCTCTAAAACTATACTAGCTTAAATAGATAAATATAGTATAGATTATATCTTATCCTCTTTAAAATTACCTAATATAAGTATAATAGAGACCTAGGTATCTTCTCTTAAAAGGAAATTCTACTTCTAATACTACTAGAGTAAGAAGGTAGGTATAAGGTAATTCTATAAGGTATAGTAAGAGCTTAGAGTTTAGAAGATAAACTATACTATTAATAATTACCTATAATACCTACGTAAAATTAGGGATAGGTATAATAGTAAGGTATCTAGGTTTTAAATTTAAGACTAATATCTATATAGAATATTAAGAAAATAGGTTATATTTAAGGTAGTAATATATTAGGTTTAGTAGGGCGAGTAGCGTTAGCGTTAAATTCCTACTTCTTCTATTTACCGAGAGAGCCCCTATATAAGAGGAGAGCTTATCCTTATATAAGCTAGTAGCTAACCTAGTTCTAATTAGCCTAGTCCCTAATAATAGTAGTAATAATATACTAACTAAAGAGTATATTATAAGAGGTTGAAGCTACTTTATCCCTTAATCTACTAGAGTTTAGCCTCGCGTAACTAGCTAATTAGTAGTACTATAGTAATATAGTATAGTATTCTCTAGACATAATTTATATAAGCGGGGCTACTAAAATAGGTAGAATACTATATATTAAGAGGTAGTTATATATACTAAGAATACTTATTAACCTCTTTTAAGTACTCTAACTAGTATAAACCTTCGTATATAGGTATTTAGTAGTAAAAATAGCCTAATTTAGTTCTCTATAGTCTCCCTTTTTAAACTAAGTTACTACTAATCTTACCTAAAACCGTACGTAAGCCTAAATTATATTATCTACTAGTAGTAGTATAATAAGAGTAGGTTTTACGCATTCCTAGCTTAGCCTACTTATAGAGGCTACTAAGTCTTACGTTTATATATAGGGCCCTCCTATAGTAAGACTACCTATACTCTCTATAAAGCGTTTTTAAGAAAGTTAAGAGTTAGATAACTAGACCTAGTAACTACTTCCTATAAGCTCCTTTATCTATCTACTCTTTTAGTAATAATAGCTTATAACTATTAATAAGTATAATATTAATTAAGAGTAATAAGAGAGGCCTCTAAGTCTTGCGATAAGAGCGTAAAATTAGGTAGTAACTATAGAATTAATTAAACTAATCTACGCTACCTATAAAGTAATTATAGTAATTAATAAGTAAAGGGATATTAAGTAGTAGGCGCACGTAACGCCTAAATAGAGCTCTCGTTTAGGACGCGCTAGTCTAAGTAGTACCTAGGCGGCGTCTCTCTCTAGTAATAGTTTCCTCTAAATTACTAATAGTTATAGTAAATAAAACGATATTATTATCTCTCTACGTAAATATACTAACTCTCTAAGATAGAGAGGTAGTATAGCGTATAGTTCCCTATTTAAGTATATCGCGCTAAGCCTTATAAGTTACTAACTTAGGTGAGAAATACTTATCTATAAGTAGGAGTTATACTAGCGAGAAGGCTTAAGGTAGCTTATTATCGGGCTTAGTAGTAAACTAAGAGGTAGGCGGTGTAGGTAGTAGTAGCTAAGAGGTTTCTAAGATTACTACTCTATTATATTTATTAGCGTTTACCTTATTAACTTTACGCGGCGTAGAGCTAGTTTAAATAGTACTAGTAGCTCTAACTCTATCTCGCTAAAGGCGTTTAAGTAGTTTAATAGTTATAAATAGGTTATTAAGTTAGATTACGTGCTTCCCTCTAGGTAGCAGCCTTTTACCTTCACTCTTACTAGTTTTATAGTCAAGTACGAGATCAGCTATAATAGCGTAGGTAGAGGAGAAGCCCTTAGTTCTCTAGTAGGGTCTAATTTTGTATAGCCTATTACTAGGTTTTGAACCCTTTGTATAGAAGCGCTAGTTCAGGCAGTACCTAGAGTCTCCTAAAAACCATGTTTTATATCCAGTACTAGCAGCTTTGCAAGCAATAGTAGTTGTCTCCTTGGCGCGGCCATGGAAGCGCTGCATACTCTCATCTACTGCTAAATTAAGCCCTAGGCGCTAGTAACGTTGGCTCGCGCGCCTGATGTGCTTAGATAGATCATATACGCGCTCAAAAGTTGACGTAAAAGGCACTAAGTTCGAGTTGCGCGGTAGGCAGACGTATATATATCGATCAATCTGCTCAAAACGGAGCCTACTCATGGTATCTCGAACGCAGTGAGTTACGCCGAAAAAAGCGTCGTTACGCCAGTAATCTGGCACCCTCGCCTCGTGGTGAATACCCATGTGGATTACTATAGAGAGATAGGCGTAGATGTCACTAGGAGTGACTGGGTGCCATGGGCGAGAGATCTCGTCGCGATCGCTACTTTTCATGCGGTTGATAGTAGCGTTTTTGTTCGTATATACAACGATTTTTTCGATCAGCTCATTAGTCCAAAATAGCCTAAACAGTTCCAGCGGCACCTCTTTACTCACGTGATCTGGCAGGTTTGGCACGCCTCGTAGATGCTCATTTTCGACGTGTAGTGGCTTCCATGTTGGCGCTGGAGCTTCTGGCGGCATAGGAGGCTTATTCCTGCCTCTGCGAGCCTGGGTATTATCCTTTGGGACTAGGTCATCGTCGATGCGACCGCGCGGCGTCATTTAGGTGTATTTTGGTGCGTTTTGAGAGCGTTTTGGGAGTAGTGTGATGCAATAAAGTGAGTAATAGATGGGTAAGTAGCATGGGTGAGGCTATAGCCTTGGCATTGGCCCGTGCGTCAAACAGGGGCATATATTGGCTAGTTACGCGAGGCCAAACTCCAGCAGATCAAGGGATAACTTATATAAGGACTATAATTTAAAAGTTTAGTATAAATTGAATATTGTGTTACTCTAGACTAGGCCTACTTGTTGTGCAAATTTCTAGATACGCTTCTGAAACCTTGGAAAGATCAAGCCCTGGGTTACAATCGTTTTCACATAGCAACTCAATATACCACGTCGAAAAAGGTCCAATTAATGCATGCGTCGTAGCATCTGTACTCTTCCAGCCCTCTTTTGTCAGATCTAGCTTGTCCCCAGCATATTCTTTCGTCAATTCTGTTTGCATTAGAACAACATCGTCGGAGTATTTGCAGTCATCCAAGATCTGAACCATACGTGCATTGTATTTGAAGGACATATCAACACAGTCGTGAACAAAATCAAAGCGCCTGCCCCACTCGTTCCAGAATGACTCAGCGCCCATATGTTTGATGTTAACTGAGAGTAAATTTCGATTAGGGATGTCCGGTTTTACAGTTGCACCAATGATCCAGAATCGCACAAGGTACAATCTCACGCAAGATTGCCCAGTGAGAAAATCCCTAGGCTGAAAGTTGACAGACACGGAATATCTTGTTTTCCCGCCGATGTTTCGAGGTGTCTTCAATGACTGGAGCTCCATATCGGTTAAAGCAAGGAACTTTCCTTGGCCTTTGCCTGCTGATGGCCAGTTTGCCGGGAGAACGTTTCCAAAACTGGTCATGCGGCTCCGACAGGCATCCCAGATTGCGTTGAATACACTTTTCAGGGCTTCTGATCTTGATTCATATCGGTTATCGAGAAGTTTATAGCAATCTACGTCGACAAGGCCCCAGAACCGGGTAGCACGTGCAGCGTTGTCCAGGCATTGAACAGCGGTGAACCAATTGTCATCGACGATCTTTTTCAGCCATGAGTAAATGAGGGGAAGTCTTTGGGATAGCTCTGAGTTGATAATCCTTTTCCCTTCCTCGTCGATCTGGGTTTGGTGGTAGGCTTTGTTTGCTTTGGCTTCTTCCAGTAGCTGAAGGCCTGCATTGTACTCTAAAATCACGTTGTTTCGAGCGATCACTGCATCAATATAGCCCTTGAGGGCAGCCTTGAGAGCTTCCGCATTATCACCTCTGATTGCACTGCCGTATTCGCTCAGGATATGCTCAATGTCGTCTGATGTGGCTAGAATTTTGAGTGCGCCGGGGTCTTCAACATCAATTGTTCCATCTTTTGTCTCAGAGATGCATTTGGTGAGATCTGAGATACGCGCAATTTGGCTTCCCATCTCTTTTCTTAGCTGGACTAGCTGCTTGATGGCATAATTCTTGGGGACTGGGACACCTCCAATAGACTCCACGGTAGTCATGGCCTTGTATGCTAGTGTCAGAGCCTCTGCGCCTGCAAATAACTTGGACGGCATCATGCAGAAAGAAGCCATGCCATCCAAGATCGACTGAGGGTCGAAGCTAAATTTGTCTCGAAGGTCCTGCTCCACGTTCTCGAAAACTTTCTGAATTGTGCCTCGCTGGCCTTGCACAGCTCTGTGCAGGATATTGATTTTGTTAACATTGGTGAGTAAAATACCAGACGTACCTGTCAATTCGTTGATACGTATCTGAGCTGCCTCGATGCCATCGACGTTCTCCGCGTTCGTCGTAATTTGCTCTATAAGAGCTTTTACTTCCACTCCGATTGCCTTCTTGTACTGACTGAGCCTATTACTGAGCTGGTCAAAGTTCTTCATAGCCTGAGCGGCATCGTTGAAGTATACTTGGAACGCATCTCTTGGGACCCAATTCGCTGGGTGCGCAAATATATCCTGGCCGAGCGCAATTCTGTTCAACTTGCTCCTGGCTTGATTTAGAATCGACTCGAGTTGGAGAACAGGCTGCTTTTCCGACGATATGACAAGTTTCCAATCATCGCATGCACGCTTGTACGCTTCGGCAAGGGCTAGCTTCGAAGGACTCGGTTTATCGGGGACAGGCTTGGCAGCGGTAAGATTATTGAGCGTTGGAGCAAATGCAAGCCTCCGGATGAGTCTAGAGTATACAACACTTGCTTTTTTGATTTCTTGGGAAAAGTAGTACGCATCGGCTTGGTTCATCAGCATCTGGCATTGGTCGGGGAAGGCGAACACTATATCCACGTCTAAATCGGAGATGCCACCGTCGAACAATAATTCTTTTGAACAAACCATGCCTTTCTTTCCATTCGGGCCTTTGATAGGCCCGGTATTTTTTGCTGGACGTCCAGCTTTCCCTGACTAGGGTTAGCCATTTAAAAGTTTTAGTCATATTGCTTCATGGCAAGAACTACCTCCATTCACTGAAGCAACTCGGTGCTGCAGTTTTGAAAGAATCCTCAAAGTCACGCATTCGAGTGCGTAAGCTATACTTTGAAAGCGATCCCAGAGGTGTGATTTATTATCCACCTCCGAGTCTAAGATAGAGCGAAGTAGTTGGATACAGTCTGTTAGCGAATCCTTCATGGCCTTTTCTTTAGCAGAGGCTCCAGATATGTACCAGACATTCGTAGTATCACAACAGGTCTTCAATCTCGATATATCAGTTGTATTGGGAGTGGTAGATGGCGGTCGGGGCCTCCCCATAAGACGGACGAGCTTTTCTTTACAATCCATAATCACGACTCTAGTCGCATCCAAGGGCCTAGGATGAAGAACATCTGTGGGCTTCAATGCCAGGACTTTGTCTATCGCTTCGGATAATAGCTTGAGAGACGTAGCGAATGCGGTGTACTGTGAGCATGTCTGAGTACATTCTTCTACGAATGAGTCTGGAAAGTCTTTTTCCATCTTCAAGAGTGGCGAACCTTGGGTCGGATCTTTGGTGTTGGAAAAGAGTGCCTGAGCTTGTTCCGCTTGTTGGGTCCATGTTTTCAACTGAGTAATCTGGTTCAAATCTGATCGAAGCTTTCCGGAAAGCGTTCCTCCGTAATAAATGGAAATATGTCCTGGGACGAGTTAGCATGATTGCTAATTGTTTCATATTACTCTGGAAAGCTGCCTACCTCCGTTGCCGCCTTTTGCACCATTCCAGGTCTTGGGGTCCTTTCCCGGAAATCCTTCCCCACCGTCTCCTCCATCAGCCCGGAGCTCTAGGTGGTCGAGGAGATTCTCTTCTAAGTTCTCGATATAGAGCCAGATTCTGCCGCCATCCTGACCGTGGCCGGCTCCTTTGTTTTGAGGATCTGCATTATCTCCTTGATGTCCACTAACATCTAATGTTCCTCCAGAAGGCGCAATTCTTAAGAATGAGCAGAATATGCCAAGCTCTTTCCCAGGAAGAGAGGTTGCGCCTTTCAGAGTCACCCTTTCGCTGTAGATGAGATAGGAATCAATCTCATTATTCAAAACACGCAGAGACTGATCGTCGACAATATAGCCCTCCCCGTCTTCCTTGTCAAGATCACTGATGCTCAGTCTAAGTGTTCGGGGTGGCGCACAGAATTCGACGTACAAATCTTCATCGTGGGCCTCGATGTCTGGGACAGATACATTTTGGAGAACTTTCGTAGCTGGCGATGTCATGTTGACGCCGTGTAAGTAATAACTCAACTGAAATCTAGGAGATAATGTAGATCCTTAGATACGACTGGAGACAATGTTTAATACAATGAACTCGGCCTAGTGTATTGCGACGGCGCTAGTGGCCTGATCTTGCGTGACCAGGAATACGTCAAGAGTGCTGCATGAACTCGATCTAGTGTGTTGTGACGGCGCTGGTGGCCTGATCTTGCGCGACCAGGAATACGTTGTATTGTGACGATGCTGGTGACCTGATCTTGCGTGACCAGGAATACGTCAAGAACGCTACACTTTGATATCACTTAATAAAGCTTTCCAAGATCTGGTCAGCTAATATAGGCCCACTTGGATGCGAAGGCACCCCAGCAGGTAAGAAAATCGCAAATGCACAGCTTTCTCTTGGCTCATCTATCGCTGGGTGTAAAGATCACACAACACCCAATAAGCGGGAACTCCAACACACGGATAGGTCACATATTGTCATAACATTACAGCACCACCTGACACAGTGAATGATGTGGGGTGATTAACAATGGCATTAATTTATGGAATGATGATAATATGTATAATTTGATATTTCTATCAGGTGAGTAGATGTCATGGCTTGCTCCAGTTGATAAAGTATTCACCCAACTTTGGCTCAAGCGAAAAGCATCATCTTATACTCCCGGGTCTCTTACATAACGTTTATTGATTCCTTTCAACTATTGTGAATCAGCTCTCAGATAGTCAACAATATGGCAGAATACAGATTCGACGATTTGGTGACGAAAATGGCTGGTCGCGACACCCTAAACGGCTGGGATGTTCTTATCTCGTACCGAGACAGCCTAGTTCTAGAGGAGATCAAGAAGCAAAATTCTTTTTCTACCCTCCTAGACCCATTAACTTGGACCGATCAACTCACAGGTGCGGAACTATGACCTATCTCGTAATTTGTACTTAATCATCCAGATATGTTTGGCAACTGCTCCAGCATTCAAATGTCGTTGCAGCTTCAGCCACCATCGATTTCACTCGCCAATGGAGAAGCAAAGATTAATTTAACATTCCCCATCCAGGAATGTTCATGGCGAATTGTCGATAGTACCCCGAGTTCCCCTCAAACGCAGCAACTTCCGCCTGGACTCAGTGTCGTTCTGTCGACACCATTAGGTGCAATTTCTGGCGACTTCGCCATCGGTGTAAGGGGAAACAAATTTTCTGTCGATTTAGGGGCCACGTCCTTCGTTAATGCGAATACCGTTCAGATCTTGGAACACCATGAGCCAACTCAGTATTGGGCGTTCTGCCTTGACTTTGATCATGTTTTCGCGGACATAGCGCCATCACAGCAAATTCTTCAACCTATAAATCGTATCATCTGCCGAAAGGTTGCCGAGCTTTTCGAAGCGAGAAACGTTCGTTTCTATATGGGGTCTCTTTCACAGATCATGACAGAAGAACCAAGCATCATGAATGGAATGTTTCTCCATCCGAACCGATTCTGTTTCACAGTCAGTGGCTCAGCCTTGTGCATCTGGATAGAGGTTTCTGGTATGGAAAACTCAAGCCTTGAACCCTCGACTCGTAGAAAACTCGAATTCAAACCTGACGGAAGCGTGATCAATCCAATTCCAGTTGGCTCTGACGCGAGTATAGTATTCAGTCATGCCCTTATGCATACATTTCTCAAGGCAAGTAGTCTCACTTTGATCACCGTAACTACACTAATTCCGCCGTACAGCGGGGAGTTGGACTTCCAGGCCTCTGCGTAGACTTACAAGATGTTTCATCGCAAGGTATCTCAACAAATATGATCCTCGAACAACGGCACATCAAGATGCCCAAGTACCATAATGAATATAGAGGAATTGCTGGAAGTCATTCCGAAAATGTGGAGGAATGGACTGTAGATTTGGAGACACTTCCTCCAATACTCAATATAGAGACAAACAATAAAGTCTCTATCACTTACAAGAACGAGATAAAGATTAGATGGTCCTGGTCCAAAGATGTTGGAATGATCTACGGTCATGGAAAAGACAGCTTTCCGGCTATTTTCGACATGAAGGGTACCGGAACATGGCATCCGTCGTCTAATACAGCTAGGCCGAACCAAATTGTTCTCAAACTAAGCGTCGATCCAAATTGGTGCACAATCAAAGGGAAAAGACTCGGGAATTCTGGGTATCCCAATTTCTTCATCGACCACGTCAAACCACCGCCAGTACCATTCACAAATGCGGAAATGATTCTAGACTATATGGACGTAACAAACATGCTATTTCCCAGCAAGCACTGCTTTGTAGCCAACGACGTAGGCTCAAGCAACTTCGCATTCCCCAGAGATGCCATTCTTGTTGGAAAGTTCAGGCAGGTCACGCCTGCTCTCAAGCTTCCAGCAGCTGCATCGGAACCGGGAGCCAACTCAAAAGGCATCAAGGACTTTGTAAACAGCCTCCTGTCAGAGCCTATTACTCCCCTATATGGAGATCTCATCAATGCGATGGTTTCCCAATCCGATGATGTTGGAAATAGGGTGAATGCGATACTAAAGCAGTATGGATACCCAGAATACTCTGCCGAGGAGATTCTGAGTCCCCTCCGACTCAGCCCCGAAATTCTCTTTAGTCCAAAGCGATCGTTAGGTGGTGGCTTGGGTGGAACATCCCTATTGACTGATCACTCATCCTCTCCAGGTGCTGCCACAGAGGAAGGGTCCAATTCGCCCATGTCATCGAAAGGCGTAAACGAAGAAAGGTTTCAATCATACCATGGACTGCTATCCACTTTAATCGAACCAATTGATATACGTTTGTTTGGAGGCCGCTATACGATCACGGAGCCTCTATCAGACGCAGGCGCAATCCTCATAATCCATCCAGGCACCGGCAAGATTTATCACGAGGGCATAATATCGCTACCAAAGGTCACCTTAAACAAAGAGACGTCTGACACCCTTGTAGCTTGGTCCAGGAATGGCCGTCAATTCGTGGCTACATTCAACGTATCCATCGACGAAACGACGAATTTAGGTACAGTGTCGGTCCACGGACGAATGACAGATGTTCAAGACGAGCCTACTGCGTTTTCAGCTCAGCTCGATAGCAGTAGAGTCTCAAATACCATGCGAAGTAAACGGACCCATTCAGCCGGAATGTTGAGATCTGCAGAAGCTGGCTCAGACGACACTCTTCAGCCCGAGGAGTCTATTGAAGAATGGGCCCAAAGCGATCAGCTTGGGCTTGCAATTGCATTGGGTGTTGCTCTTACTACGCTCCTCTTTCTGGGTGCCATTATTTCGAAAGCAAGAGGCTCGCAAAGAGGACGTGATGTGGCAGCAGCACATGATGCTCTCTTACGACAAGGTGTGGCGGAATTCAAAGAGCACCTTACCACGAAGGCAAAAGAGAAAGCGCGCAACGACTTAATAGCACACGAGTGGGAAGTGAACCAACTGGTGGAACAAGTGACGGGCGGCATGCGAGATTGTGTGAGACTGTTGACAAGATTCCAGCCGTATAGAGAATGGGTTTTGAGTCATGATATTGACGCAAGAGTTGAACCAGATTCCCCAGGCGGGGCAATGCTAAGGCAGGTGCGCGAAGAAATGGAATCTGTGCTCACACAGCGACTTGGACCGCTCCTAGAGGGCATGCTTGAGGCTCGGTCTGCGGAATATGGCGTCTCCCATATGCTTCCGCCTGAAGAATGGAGGCGAATCAAGGGTGATGTAGTGGCAGATTTGGTTAGAAATGCCACAGAAGCCCTTAAAAGCGATGACACGGACCATCCCAGCTTTTTCGAAGCGATGACATTCTCCCTGGTTCTAGATTTGAGGGCACAAATCTACGAAGACCACTTACGGGACGACACTACCGGAATCGAGAGGTGTCAAGCAAGGATACAAAATCTCAACAGCGCAGAAAATACCATCCGGACCAGGCTCGCAAATTTGCACGAGGGAGATAATGTTGAAACTTTACAAGAGGAACTTGCTCATATGATGAATGAGAGGGAAATTGAAAAATTCCACTTAGAAACTTTTGAGGAACTACGTGAACGTCACGAAGAGAACAGAAATCAAATGGAGAGTCAGAGAAGAGAAGCGCAGAAACGAGCTGAAGAGGTAAAGAATAGAGCAAAAGAGAGTTTTAGGGGTAAATGATAGGAATAGGGTTCTATTTGCAATATTTTGAAGTTTTCATTATTTTATAGTATCTAAGGAGTACATAATTAAGGGTTCCTTTTACTAAAATATAGGAAATATAAGAAAATCTTAGCTTCGGTAAGATTTTATATAACTTTTTAACTAACGTACGAGCTCTGGACGTTTACGTGAAAGTCGAGGAATGTGAACTGGCTCGTTGAGAGCTGGTAGGAAGATTGCGAAAAGGCACAATAGGAAAGGGTAAAAGTACGCAAGCATCTTCAATATCTCCGAGAAGAGTGCAATGGACAGGGCCTACTTTCCGCAGCTTTAATCTGCTTTAAATATGACCCGATGACAGTATAAAGTCTTTTTTATCACACGGAAAATCTGCCTTGTATCTTTCAGAAAGTATCAACGGGCCATAATTAGTGGCTATGTCATGGTACTGTAAGCTTAGCTACCCACTCTCCTTGCCAATGTTTAGCCCTGATGAGGAAACGGCCATCCGTCCAACCCAAATGTCAACTTGTTTCCCGAGATTTCGTCCTTCATTCCTTTCAATTCGTCAATATCCCAATTAGCCCAAACAAATTTTCCGCTGAGAAATTTAGCCTCTGGGAGAGTGGCCCATAGACTGAAGCCAGCCGAAAGTTTTGCTAGGTAAACATTAGCTATTGGAGTCAAGAATTCTTGCGATCAAGATGCAAAACGTACGGGTATCCATTGCAAGCATATCAGGGGTTGCACCAGATGCACGGAAAAGATCTGTGTCAACCATACCAGGGTGAACCGCGATGAAAGATACATGAGGATTTTCCAAGGCGAGGAATTCAACTGTCTTAGCAAGTGCCATTTTTGACACCAAATATCCCGAAAGACCTATAAGCATTTGTGTTGGAAAGACAAGTGAACCGCCGATGTATGTGAGAAACGCAGCATGTTTTGGATCTGCTTTGGGAAGGAAATGCTTCGCGACAATGAGCGCACTTTTCAAATTAACCTATAAATCAGGTCAGTCTTTCAGATGCTGCAAATTTGGCTGGAGAGCCGACCTCGTAGGCTTTCCAAAAGTCATCGAGTTCAGCGGCTGCAGCTACTGCTGGTTTGTTCATGTATCCCGCGCAGTGAAGCACGGCGTGCCAGGTGCCCACAGTCTCTGCCACATCCCTCACAGCCGCCTCATCAATGACATCTGCTACATGGACAGTAACTTTTGTACTCGTATTGAGGGCAGCGATGGCCGACTCAACTTCACGAAGCTTCGGTTCGCGACGTCCTATGAGGAGAAGATGACTAGCACCAGCGGTTGCAAAGCCTAGCGCGCTTTCGCGACCGATTCCACTTCCCTAGATTGTTTTTGTAAGCGAGTTGTTTCCTCCAAGCCCTTTGAAATATTTACTGCGCCAGTAATCACAACTGTTTTTCCCTCTTGCGCTAGCGACGGATTGGAATAATCAATCGCTGGGTAGATGTCATTACACCATGTTGACGTAAGAGAGGGATAGGGTGGCATCGTGAAATCAAGACTCTGGTGTTGAACAACTATGGCAAACGGTGGCGTGAAACGAGTTATTGCTGCGTATCTCCGTGCCTAGCGCGCCTTGAAATATACTATGCAATCTCATTAACCCTTGCATGTAGGGGCATTAATTTTTGAATCGATCTACCCGACAGAGCGTTCGTAGTGGGCACGTCAATATACATTCGGGGATTAATGTTTTTTTGATTCCCGGACTGCTTGTGAAATTATCGAAGGTGACAGGTCGGATAAGGCTGTGCCTCCCCCTCGCCTTGGGCCCACAGCAAATCTTATGGAGCAAGGGTCAATCAGACTCAACGCTGGAACTTGCTAGGTCAATGTTACATCCGTTTCTAGAATAGCTAGCCGCTTTCAAGAGATGACTATTTTTTTGGAATAGCTAGTCTATTCACAGCCCCACCAACCGGCCCTTATGGGTTTAGCCCGTCTGGTACACACATGGTCGATACCTTCTTTAACAATGCAACTCGATGCCTCGGCATCGGTTAGGTCCTGCATAGCCTGCCTTCTCCGTTCTCAGCCCATCGATCACTTCCTACAGCTGTCTTTGCGAAGAATATGTCACGGGGGTCATAGCGTGATTTAATTCCCTTGAGCTTGTCGTAGTGCGCACCATAGAACAGGGTCTTGAAATCGGCAGCTTGGAAATCTGCTTCATTTAGGTATGCTGCGCCATTAGGCGTAAGCGCAGCAAGCTTAGGGAGTAGGACGTTGGTGATCTGATCCTGTCCGGCCAAGGTCGCATTCCAGTTTGTGTAGTTGATAGGGGTGCCCACGGAAACGCCCACAAGGGCTTTCCTGAAATATGGATTTACTGCCACCTCATCAGGTGAGGAGACGCCGTCTGCTACATTAAATGTCACACCAGACATAAGGGTTTGTGAACTTATAAACCGGACGGCATCAAGGAATCCTTCAGGATTCTCTTCGACCAAACTTCGTGGGATGAGGCGACCTCCCAAATTGTAGTCTGACACATTCCAAGATGATTTCTGAGAATTGTAATTAGAGAGGAAGGTGGGTTTCTCCCATGATGTGTACTGATACTCAAGTTTGAGATCATTGAGCTTGGTGGTGAAAGGCTCGAGTAGTTTATCCAAGTCCTTCTGGTGGAGATCGGGTGCTGTTGCAGGCATGATCATGAATCCAAATGGAGCCGCAACCCAAACGACGAAGGCACCGGCATCGACAAGGCTGGGTAGCGTTTGCAGAAACGTCCCCACTGCCTCGTACAGAGCATCAGTATTAGTACCATTGTTGAGAACGGTTGCGTAAGCCGTTGAAAAGTAGGTGTCAGGGAAGGCTTTGATTATCATAGAGACAACCACTCCATATGTACTACCACCTCCTCCTCGTAAAGCCCAATAAAGATCAGGGTGGCTAGTACTATTGGCTGTGACGAGCTCACCAGTACCTGTCACAACCTCCCACCCCAGTACTTGATCCGCACTTAGACCATACTTGGACGCAAGATGCCCGTGACCACCACCTTGAGTGAAGCCGCCGGCAATACCGACAGTAGGGCAATTTCCTCCTACAATCATCAGATTGTGCGAGTTGGCAAAATTATAGGCCTCGATTGCCTCAACGCCTGCACCGACCTTGATGGCCGGACCCGAGTAATCTGCACCCTGATGATTTTCGATTAGATCGATGTCCTTCATGTAATGGGTCCATATAGCAAGGGCATGAGCCCCGGTAGATTTTCCAAGGTAGTCGTGACCGGTATTGCGAATGACCAGACGGATGTTATTGCGTTCAGCGAACTGGATCGTCTTCTGGAAGTCGTTGGCGCCTGTAGCGTTGACAGAGTAGACAACATGGCCACCCAGACTGCAAGGTGTATCAGGTGTCAGCCAGGGATCGCAGCTATTGCCCGAGAAAGGATAGCCCATGGGTGATGACGAAGAGGTAAGATGTGTCTCGGGGAAAAACCAGACATTGCGCAACGCATCGCATTCGGTTTGGTCGTAAGTGGAGAAGTTCGCAGCATCAGAGAAGGTTCGATGACAAGGCGCACCGATAGAAATAGTTGCAATTAGTCTGCCCCCGACAGTGTTATTGAAGGCAGCCCAATCGGCTCCTGAGGGCCAAGCAGCATCCCCTGGAATAACGCGACATGAGGGGACAGGAGTGATGACTGCACGAACTGCAATTGAGATCCCTAGCACAAAGCCAGAAGCGAGAACTGCGCGGCTAAATGTTGACATGTTGCGATAGCGGACCCGAATGGAGGCGTAGATTCTACGAAACATGTTGGATTTGTTGTCACTTTAAGGGCGGGAACTGGTGAAGGATTTGCCGTGGTTTAGACGCAGCCACCCGTTAAGTGGCTTTGCGAAGTCCGAGTAGTTGCTTTGGAAAGACCGAGTAGTTTCGTGGGCGTCGTTAGAGGCCAAGGGTACGTTCGTGTTGGAATCCTGCGCATGAATCTAAAGGTACTTGCGATGAATCCTTTTTCTACCATTTGCGGAGATGCGTCACGTCTTTGGAAGTCTAGCGTGCGCCGCTCCACGCCACGGCCTCGCATGACAGACCATGTTGCAATATTTGACTATCCTTGATGTGGTGCTTGGATAAGCTGACCACATGTCCAAGGGAGACGAATGAAAATCTTTCCTCGTCTCCGGGGCGCTAGGAGCCTGCACTAGGATTCCGCTGCATACTCTTGTGTATCTGGTTAAATCCCGGTTCCAGCGCTCCGGGACACTAACGGAGTGCGCGCCACTCGAGGAAGCATGGGTGGCTGCAGCAAGAACGCAAGTCCGGCCCGGCCCGTTCGGCATTATTTAATGATAGCTGCTGATGACTATGCGCATACAAAAACCATGGCGGGTGTGGCTTACATCTTCACGACGTTAGCTGCTCCCCACCCGTAACCTTACCCTAACGACAGGTCTTGGCCAGTTCCCATCACGATCCGAAATGATAAGCCCACATGAACGAGATTTGCTTATCTGGATAATCGTTTTTACTATTATCAATCTAATCGTACTTGGGTTGAGGTTCATCACGATTATCCGAATAAAAAAGAGAAGTATTCGCGCAGATGATTTCTTGATTGTCCTATCCGTTGCGGCTATGATCGCCATGGAGGGCACCACGATTTGGGGTATTTTTATCTTGCTGCAGTGCGCCGGCGACATTTGAACTGCTCACAGATACCATCTTGTACCATAGCGATTTGCCATGGCCTAGGGGCCCCAACTGCGACCTTGTCTTGGCCCGACATCGCCGTAACCATCAAGGTGAGCGAACCAATAATAACAACCACATTTCTTAACACAATTTAATCTTATCCTAGCTTCTTGTTTCAGCCTTCTGGTCCAGTATCGGCTGCGTGGGATCCGGTCCTGTCTTTGACCCACTGTAGAACTAGGACGACCCACGAATTAGCCCCAGTTGCCATTAATGTTGGCCTTGATCTTCTTATGGTCCCCCTACCGGTACCTATGGTTTGGGAACTTCAAATGCCGACCAAGAAGAAAATCGCCGTCACTGGCGTATTTAGTCTTGGATTTCTGTAAGTATTCCATAATTCACTTGTTCGTGGCCGTTCTCATTCGATATACCGTCATCGGTATCATGATTTGGCGTCTGGTTACGACCGCGGTTCCTAAGAAAAAGCCTGACCTTGTTTACGACACATATTTGCTGGCACTACAAAGTCACTTAGGACTATGGCTTGGAATCTTGGCTGCAAATCTCCCCACGCTTGTGCCACTAGCTAAGCGTATCCTAGTCACGCAATGGAACTCAAATTTTGTTCCAGAAGCGGCAATTCAGATAGTTCGACTTTAAATATCAAACTCAGGACAATTGGTGGATCAAACAAAGTAGTAGTATCGAAACGGCCTAACCATGATGAGTTTGGTCTTCTTATTAATGAAAATAGCAGACGAAAAGTTGATTCAGGTAGCATCACAAAGAACCAGGACTTCCAAGTAAGCGTAGAAGTATCAAAACGTGGCATTGTATAAACTGCAAGAGATAAATATTCTTATCTGAGCCAGTTTTTAGCTTTGGAATAATCAAAAGTACTAGTGTATTTCATGACTTATATTTCATGGCTTGAAAATAAGGTCCTGGGCCTAATTGTGCCCGATTTCCTGTTTCATGTCAGCGGATGCAACTGCATTCAACCCTACCTCGCAGCCGCTATACCTCTAGTACGGAACCCGTAGGATTTCGGAGATAATGCATGCTAATCAAAATTATATTGTAACTAGGCTATCACTCGTAGCTGGCGTAAAAGGTAAGTCACGAGGGTGGCCGAGGGAGTAGGCTCACCTGAACCTATGATAAGATTCGAAGCGTTGAACGAATCTTATAAACCTAAATTCCCCGCTCTCCACCAAGATCAGCCGTGAAAAGTCTAATTACATTTTATTTAACCATGATAAATTTTGGTCTATCTTTTCTCGCAGGCTTGTTCACTAGCATAACCATATATCGCCTGTAACTCTCGGAATTTGCTATTCCAGCAGAAATTGCACCAAATGTATGGAACGTTTGTGCGCACCGGTAGTAGTCCACATCAAACCCTTTTCTAACTTGCTGATCGAGAATAGGTCCCATTGAAATCAGTATATTCCATCCTGTAGCAGTATAGTTGCTTGATGGCTGGATGAACACAAACACAAAGGACGTTTGGAATCATGTTTTGCAACCGCGCAGCTCCGCCATTTTCACCCGTGACGAATACGATCACAAGGAGCGACGTAAAGTATGGACGCAGTCTCTCTCCACAAAATGTATGTGAGGCCACAAAATCCCTAATTTCACTCAATCTTACATATATCACAATACAGCCATGGACTCACTGCGCCCACGGATCGCAGACCAGGTGCAGTCGCTAGTGCAATGTATTGACAAGTACGCCGGGGCACCTGTTGATATCGACGAGGCCATGTCGTGGTTTTCATTCGATGCCATGGGAGAAGTGGTATTCGGTGAGGATTTCGATTTACTCAACTCTAGGGTGATGCGTCCAGCAATCTTGCACAGAGATCAGGCGCTAGCAATATTAGGACCGATTGCGGATGCGATCTGGATCGCTCGGCTCGCGTTCTTATTCGTGCTATTTTACGGCAAGGTGAGAGATTAGATGCGTATAGTTGCATTTTGCGAAGAAAGAGTAGAGATGCGTATAAAAGTAAGTGCTAGGTCAAGGCTCTTCTTAGTTCAGACGAAGTCTGACATTCCTTACTTAGAAAGGGAAAAAGGGAGGGAAGCCGGATATAGCTTCATGGTTCATCGAAGAGTACTAAAAACTATCTAATGTACGCAGCCTAAAGGGCCGCGACAATTTATTAAGCGGTACCATAGTGTCTACTGTAGTTGTAGGCAGGTAAGTCACATCTATTCAGGTTTTCTAACAACGCTACACTTAACTAATATAATAAAGTGATACGACTCGCGCCTCACTCATAGCAACCTAGTGGTACCTATTACGCTATCCTAAGCATGCTAACAAAATTCGCTCTAAAATTAAGAATCTTGACGTCCGCGATGTAAACGCACTAGTAGCACTTCCCCATCTGAACAGAGTAATGAAATTCTGCGACTCGTTCCACTAGCGATAACTAGAGGCGGCCGTATAATAAGGCCTAATAGCCTTCTTGTAGATGGCACTCTAATCCCTTTATCTATAAAGGTTACGGCGCTGAAATACGTAATTATAATAAGTTCGTAACACCCTTTCTATATTAGTAATAATAGAGCTAATTTCCATCAGTGGATATAGTATTCGAATTCCCCAACGAGTTCATCCCTAAGCGAGGGTATTCCTAGCCAGAACTTATTCGCGATAAGAGGGCTTTTAGTCTATTTTCTTTTAGTATATTCTAGTACTTTAGTACCTCCTCTTTAATGCGTTAACGCAATAAATCAAGGAAATTGCTAATATGTTGGTAAAGTGTTAGCCTATGTTGAACTTCGCCTCGTAACTGCAACCTTGCTGAGGCACTTTAATGTAACTTTTACACCTGGCTACAATCCAGACGCTATGTAGCGCGACATGAAAGATTAAGTCACCGCGCAGCTAGGAGAGGCGAAATACTTGTTTACGCGAAGAACACCATAAATTTAGAGAAAAGCTTGTATAAGATGGACTGAATCGATTTGCTATCATTCATTGTGTAAGGTATATCGTATTACCCTGCGGGCTATTCTCTATCGACGGATTCAAATGTCCTATATCAGCTTAATAGATACCGTAGAGATTAACTCGTCGGTAAAGCCTTCGTTATGTTATATTTCGAGGAAAATATCGAATTAAAGGGGTCAAGTGTAGGTTTCAGGTTGTCTGAACCCGTGAATTGGAGACTTCTAGTGTGCAGATATAAAAACCACACTACTATACGTCGATCGTGATTTTGAGAGGATTTTGCACCTATGCTCAAGGAAGTTCAGTGCAAGCAATTACTAGGGAGAGTCCAAAAACCAAAGAAAACTCAAATTTTAAAATTATAACGTGGTTTACAAGCAAGTCGCGCGTACAAGCGAGTTACGCACCCTACTAACTCTACGCACCTATTTAAGCGTTAGCCCTTACTAAGGGCTCCCCTTATTAAACTAGCTAGCGTAGAAACTACGAGCCTATAATACTCAGCTATAAAGAATAAAGAACTTTAAGTAAGGATATTAAGATAAATCAGTTACTCGCAATACAAGAATGATCAATCAATTCAATAAAATTTCGTTCATCACACTTCAATCTTATATTACAAACAACGTTTAAAAACCCCTCTTAAATCTAACGACAATTAAGGACGGCGCTCGACTAATAGCTCTAAAGGAGTGTAGGACGCGTAGTAATAGGAAGAAGCTAAAGAAGCAGGTGCGCGCTAAATGAAGTAAGCCATCCTAAAGGCGCTGTAGACGGTGCAGTAGGACTAGGCATAACGCGCATACGTGTAAGCAAGTAGTAGAGGTAGGCTCTGAGTGGTATTTTGTGTTG
Organism: Phaeosphaeriaceae sp. PMI808; assembly: GCA_021365335.1. Classification (NCBI taxonomy): domain Eukaryota; kingdom Fungi; phylum Ascomycota; class Dothideomycetes; order Pleosporales; family Phaeosphaeriaceae; species Phaeosphaeriaceae sp. PMI808. The sequence goes on from JAJTIZ010000127.1 coordinate 74,961, forward strand.
TGTTGTACTATGCAGGACCAAAGTGGGCTGTTTGGGCCATAGTAGGGATGGTTTTGGTGGGTGCTTGGCAAAAGTGGGCAACTCGCCCGTTGGGTACGTTATTGCGAAGTATTTCTTAGCCTAATCTAGTTTATCTTAGAGTACGACTCTATTATAATATCTGCGAGCAAAATATAGTAAACTACTTATCGCTAAATTATTATACACGCTTATTTAGTCTTACCTTTACACGCACTCCCTTACTCTGCGTACACGGCTCTCCAATGAAGCAGTCTCTCGCAATATCGATGTCGCGCTCCTTTGTTGTCTCGAACAGGTCGAAATCGAACTTGTCAAAGAGCGTTCCTAATATCAGGTACAGCTCAGCGAGCGCGAGGTTCAGACCAACACACATACGGCTCCCTCTGCCGAAGGGCATGTAGAACTTGCTTATGCGCGCCAGATTTGGATTCTCGGCTAGCCATCGCTCGGGGCGAAATTCATGTGGGTTTTCGAAGATGCTTTCGTCCAGAAGGACGTCTCTTAGGCTCATGCTGACTGGCGTTCCGGCGGGGATCATCCACTCTCCGTAGTGCAGGGGGCTGTCGGGTGAGATGAGCGGTAGTCGAGATGTGACCAAGGCGGTGATGCGCAGGGACTCCTTGATGATGGCACTCTGTCACAGCGGTTAGTGGTGCTTTTATGTCCCGGTATGGTGTGACTCACGAGCCAGGGAAGCTGCTCAAGCGCCTTCAAACTCAGCTCTTCAGAGAGGTCCGATGATATTGAATGGAACTCATCACGCAGTCTGGGCATAATCCTCTCTTTGTGTTCGACCATGTAGAATGTTGCCGTTGTCAGTACGCGAGCTGTGGTTTCGCCTCCAGCGACGATAATTGTGAATGCTTCCTGAGCTAGACGGCTGAGCTTCTTTTCATCGGCATCCAAGTGGCGACTCTTCAGGCAACTTTGAAAAATCGTGCTTTGCTGCTCCTTGACGTCTGCATCAGTTCCCCATTGCGACTTTGACACGCTTGTTCCTTCATGAGAAGAGTGATTTTGAATGGCTACACTGGCTTCCGTATGCATATCCTAATGCACATATTAGCTCTATTAACTAAGATGGATACTGCACTGCTACACAGACAATCTGGACTCGGGTGCTCGCGGATGACTTACACGATGCAGTTGGACAATCCTTCCGAGACTCGGAACAACCGCGCTCAGTAATGCCACCGGCACTTTTAGCGCAGTCGGTATGATCCATGTGAATTGTTTGGCCAATGGCGTCAAGATTGCAATCGCTCCTATCGTCTCCTTCCAACCATGCGCCTGTTTGGTACTATGCAAAAGGCCAAGGTTTCTTTGGAAGGTATGTTGACAGACGACATCCGTGGTGACGGCAAGAAAGTGACTCCGCATCTCAAGCTCAGTGCCTGAGGCGGCAGCTTGCGAGAGGTTCTGACACAGTCGAGATGTCATCTCTTGGATCATGGGCTCCACATTATTAATGGCATTCTTCGAGAAGAAGTGGTTGATGGCGGCCCTTCTCCTGCGGTGAACGTCATGTTTGACGGTGCCAAATACTTCAACAACGATTAGCGAATGGTTCAGTATGCCATACGGAGGACAAACGTACCTCCTTTTGGCGTGCCAGTCATCATGGCTGCAGGAGGGTACTTGTCTCTTGCGCCCTAGCATCGGAGTCAGCAGCTGAGAGCGTTGCTTGGATCAAGCTTTGTGGCGTACATGCGACGAATTGCAGTAAAGGGTTTCAGCCCACTCGGCATCTTTGACATGGAGCTCATCAGGATTGATTCGTACGATTGGGCCTTCAAGTGTCAGAGCAAACTTGAGGCGTTCATAGTGGAGTTTGGCTTTACCGTATTTTTCATGCATGCGATCAATCTCAACCATGAACTGTCCGCCAGGTGACTTGACCAAGTCGAAGTAGGCTTCGTACCATTTTGTGGCTGCAGCAAGCTTTAAACCAGGAAAGCGAGCGAGTGGATGAAGCGTCAGGCGATACACTGCAAGCCCGATACCGTAGACGACATAGCAAGCGAAGGCAAGATAAATGTAAAGAATAGGATGCATGATGGTGTTGGTGTTGGTGTCAGAGCGACTAAGAAACTATCGAAGGATGTGATTTGGGAACCGTCTCATAAAAGCGTGCGACCAGTCTGGGTACAATTACAGAAACTTGGACTGTTGCCTTGCCTGCAGTTCTCAGCGCTTCTCAAGAAGCTCAATGAGCCTTGTTTGAGGGACCAATCATCCCTAGCCATGTCTTGGTGGAGACATGGCAATGCCGATGTCTCACTAGTATGGAGGCTCGAGCAGGGGCTGCCGGGATTTTATTTGTGCCCAAGCAAAGAGCAGCACATCGTTGCACCCTTCTAAGTTTGGTAAAGAATATCGTGAGGCTGGCAGTCTGAAAGTTGATCCGCGAGAGCGGGTAAGGCTGTTTTGATTCTGTCCACGTTCATTCCACGGAAGCTGTGGGGCCTTGTACACAGCGGAGTTTATTATCGTGTTCGTAGCGCTAGATCTGCACCACTGACATTAGCACGAGTTTATCCGCTCTTGCCGTAATATACATCCAGCCAGCCGGTAGTTGTCAGCGCCATCCACCACCATTTTCCCAACCCGTTAAGTCTTTCGCCCCGGCTTACTCCCCGACACTAGCCTTTTGCGGCAGTGAGCTATCTTTCGAGGTATGTAGAATCATGCAATTTGATTGCCACGGCTCGACCTGGCTACGTCCAATGGTGGATATTTTCAGAAGACGGTGCCCTAGCTTGCGCGAAACGATGGACGGCGCCTACCGCTATGGGCCCTTGACGGGTTGCATGTCAGCGTCTCACTAGCCTGCATTCTATATCAGCAGACGGGTGTGGCTGGCTTATGTATGCACAGCACATCTGTGTAGCGTTGAGTAACCTACCACATTCGGTCGGTTAAGATGGCCATGCAGCAGCGTGGCCCGGTGTCTTTGGGCATTGGTTTATTGCGGCGCTGCGCCCCTTCATCGGCCTCTCGAGTGTGTGCAAGAACTCATCCCATCACCATGGCCCTAACCTCGGACGGGCAAAAGTCAATCATCATCACGGTGGTGCTGAGCGTTATCGCGACTCTGTTCGTCGTGGCCAGAGTATGGATGAGAGCGAAGAAAGGGTTCCTAGGATCTGATGATTGGCTTCTCATGGTTGGAGTGTTCCTCCTCTACCTCCAGGATGTCGGCGCAATTCTGCGTAAGTGATAAGCACTTGCTTGAAGTGTGTAAGAAGCTGACGGGTCATGATCAGTTGCCGTCAAAGGTGGTGAGGGTAAACCTTTCGCAGAGCTGACAATGGACGAGATGACATGGCTGTTCAAGGTATGCAAAGACCCACTTGGGGGCTGGAGAGAGGACTCACCCGCGCAATAGATGTTCTTTTGGCCTGAACTGGGTTACACCATCACGATTACATTGATCAAGGTCTCGATCTTGATCTCCTTCCGGCGCATCTTCGGTCACATCCCATGGGTCATGAACTGCATCTGGGTTATTGGCGGTCTTTGCATATCTTGGGGCATCGCAATCTTCTTGACAGTCGTGTTCCAGTGCAGTCCCGTCGACAAGGCGTGGCTTCCGTTGAAACCTGGGCACTGCATCGAATTAATCCCGTTCTTGTGGGGAAACTCAATCTCCAACAACCTTCTGGACTGGAGTATCCTCTTGTTGCCCATCATCCCAGTGTGGAAGCTACAGATGGAGTCCAAGCAGAAAGCTTTGGTGCTTTGCGCATTCTTCCTTGGTTCACTGCAAGTACGACCCTTGGCCGACCTGAGAGCACAGGGCTAACAATTCATAGTGCATGTATAGCCAGCTTAGTCCGCGCTTGCATGACCGCGACCATCGATCTTGCCGACATCTCGAAGTCCGTCTTCAACGCATCAGTCTGGACATACATTGAGCCGTGTCTGGGAATATCATCAGCGTGTCTTCCGTTTCTGGCGAATAGTCTTGGGCAGAGGCTACTGAACATCGCACAAGTCATAACATCGATTGGGTCCAGAGTCGGCAATCTGCTGTCGTTACACTCCGGTCGGTCTCAGAATGATCATATAGATACTCAAACTTCAGGATATCACCATAATATGGATGGTAATGAATTAGTGAACATGGATGGGCAGAGTGTCGACAGTAAGAGAGATGTGGCACATAGTGTGAAAGAGGTTGTTTAGTCGTATCTGACATTGTCTTTGTGCATCGCAAGCGAATAAGACTATTAGGAAATACCGTCCTCTACTTTGTAGGCTTCTGAGCAACGTAGACCTTCCTAGAAAACAAAAGCATCGAGTTAAAATTGCATGGACTTCTCTAGTCAATAGGGGCTGATGCGACTTACATGCAGAGCCAATACTTCCGCGCCATCCAATTCGCCTCCAAATCTGTTATTGTCTCGCTGACCAACTCTTGCGCTGCTTCTGCACTCATCGGCGCATAGCCCTCTCCCGCTTTTCCGCTGCCCAAGATTGCTGTGCCCGCTGCCGCAATGAATTTCGAGAAATTTGCCAATATCATATCGCCGGCTGATCCTTTCGCATCTTCAGCCTGCTCCCAAGATCCCAGCGGCCATTCCACAGTTCGATCAGATACGCCCTGGAACCCTAAAGCTTTGAAGCGCTCCTCATGTTTCAACGTGGCGCGATAATCCAACCCGTTCGACTTCCAGGCCTGTTCAGCAGCGTAGCCCAATCTGATGAATGGCGGCTGTGCCGAGGCTTCGCTTGGGAGCGCGTCGCATCGAAAAGGATGCTCGACATCGATCAGCTCGAGCCATCCTCCAGGCGTTAGGTGTTGCCAGCACCTTTGCAATAGTGCTGGCCAGTCGTGAATGCCGGACTGGAGCATACGGCCGTGAATGTAGCGGAATTTTCTGTTTGCAGCAAAGCCCCACTCCTGCTCGATGTCTGCCTTGAGAAAGGTTACATTGCTGGTTTGCGCGTTTTCTGGCAGCATTGGTGGGGTGATGTCTACGCCGAGGATGCTTAGATGCGGATATCGTAGAGCTAGGTCAATTGCCCAACTCCCGCTGCCGCATCCTACGTCGAGTACATCGAATGCTTCCCTTTCAGTAGCCGTAGTCTCGAGACTCATGGGGGCTGTGGAAAGCTGGCCGTTGAGTGTCTTCAACCAAATCTGATGCTGCAGATCTGCGAAACGGTCAGTTTTAGAACCGGTCTACCGCTGTGTGAAGATGTAGTACCCAGACGAGCTATTTCTTGCTACCACAATCATTAGAATTTACTGAACATGTAAGGAAGAATCGATTGTGATTTCTACTTACAGCTATGTTGCTTGGAGTCATTACGTAACTGCTGCTCTTGTGACTTTCAGACTCAGCCATGATGAAAGTGGTTGGTTGTTAGCTTAGTCGGACAGGGCTATGGAGGGAGCATATATAGTTCAGAGGGTCTGCGGGAGCTGCGCTATGATCTCCCGCATGATTTGTGGCTAATCGTTGTTATACATGGCTCTGGGCGTTGCGACTACTCTTACAGCATCATGCATCGTGTTTTTGCAGTGAGAGCATCATACATGCGAGAGAAAGTTAGAAAATTTTATAGTCATACATTTCATGTCTTGCTTGCTTATTGCAGCAGCTCCTTTAGCTATGTTTGTCCATCCTTCCATTTCCACATTCTGCCCACCGGCCAGCTTCTGACACTACTCAATGTCGGTAACAGCTTTCTTGACCGCCTCCACGACCTTCTCCACAAGTGCGTCTGGCTGGCTCAACATGGGCATATGGCCAGAAGCGAGCTTGATTACTTTTGCCCCGGCAGCTCCTGCAAACATCTCCTGGTACTGGGGAGGGGCTGCCTTGTCGTTCTCACAAATCATGTATGTAGACGGAATATGCTTGTACGCTGTAACCTCGATCTCTGTCTTCTGCACCGCATACGACTGAGGAATTAGACGTGATTCCCAAGCAGCCGCTTCGTCATCGGGCATATCATTGTAGAGCAAAGAGGCTCCACCTTTGAGGAAGAAGCGACCATCGTCCTAGATCATCGTCAGCGATATAACCTCTATGGACCCCGGATTTCGCTTACCTTGACGTCGTTATTGGGCGATTCGCCGAGTGTGCCAAGTACGGATTGGCCTTCATCAAGCACAAATGCTGCAATGTAGAGCAAGTGGAAGACTCCTCCCGACAGCCCATTAGACTTTCTGTACTTGAAGCTCAACTCTTTCGGAATGGCATTGCTTCCCACTAATCCACCATATGAGTGCATGACAACGAATACCTTCTTGCCCTCATCGTTGACAAGTCGCTCGACAACGCTCTTGACTGCCGCTGAGTCATCGCGAAGTGTCTTCGAGGGGAAATCAGCATCGTCGGTGTTGCTGCAACTGGGAAGTCCAGGCTGGAAAGTCGCATAGCCTTGATGCTTCAGGCCTTCGGTCAGCTTCTGGTACGCCTGGGGAGTATGAAATGAGCCCTGTACGACGACGATGACAATGTCCTTGGGGTCTGATGTTGAGCTAGCCATGATGATTGAGGTGTCCTTTCGTGGCACTGCTGAAATAAGGCGCCAATAGATATGTGCAGCTGGATGAGTTTCGAGGGAGGTGGGGTTGTCAATAGAATATACCCTGCTTCCCGGAGATGACAAGGGTATTTTGTGCTTACGAGAGGCGTGGTTGCCTGCGTGGTTGTGGCGGCGCCTTTCCCGAAATAACAAGGGTGCCTGTTTCGTACTACACGTTATACCTGTCAGACTCGGTAGACCACGAATCTTCTAGGTAGTACGGTTAAAGTGGTGAAAGTGACAGTGATGTTCCGGCGAGCGCTTACAGTATGACGAGGCAGCCTGTTATGGTATGAGTGGCCTACAACTTTGCCCTTCACATGCATGACCAAACCCGAGACAATGTGAAGGTTAGCAAGGCTGACATGACCAGCGATCTCATGCATAATTGCGTGCAAACGACTACTGGGCATTATTTGCTTCGCCAATTCTCCTGCCCATCTTGTGGCAAGTTGTATCTTTGTATCTTTTCCAATACTTCCAACATTTTCTGCACAATGGCTTACGAGTCTTCCGCAACGCGAGAGCTCCTCGTGGAGTCGCTCAAGGGGACGACCCTTGCTATTCCTGATCTGGAGGCCATGGTCGCACATTGGCCTGCGAGTGTCAATCTGCACAAGGACTTGTTGAGAGATGAAGTGCATGAAAGGCTCGAAAGGTAAGTTGCCCTGTGAATCAAACTGGTATAAGTGCTAAATGGCATAGATTGTTTCCACCAGGCAAACGGTTGCAGAAGATGAAGCTCGCAGATGCAGCATTGTTCGGCTCATCTTGGTGGCCATATGCTTCGTTCGAAGATCTTTGCGTGGTCACACATCTCTCTACATGGCTCTTTGCCTGGGACGATGGTAAGCGATCCGTGGTTATGCAGGCTCCTAGGATGCAAAGCGTGTTAATGCTTCGAAGAGCTCGACTCCGCGGAATATTCGAATCTGATCAACGATATGGATCAAGCAACGGCCTTTCGAGAAGACACAATTCAGTACATCCAGGCACGTCTCGATGAGCATTATGCAGAACCCATCACCTTGGGCAGCCCCATAATTACAGACATAACGCGAGTCTGCGATGCGGTGCGACGGGAATACCCACCAGGTCAGTATCTGCCAAGGAAGCATCCTGCATGTCATTGCTCACTATACTACGGCAGAGAAAATGCACGTCTTTCTCAATGAGCTGGTCTACTTTATCGAGTCGTGCCAGCTCGAGCAGCAGAACCAAGTCGAAGGTCATATGCCAACAGCCCGGGAGTATCTTCAGCGTCGCATGGGGTCGGGAGCGGTCCGCGTATGTCTGGCTCTATCCGAATTCGCTTGCAGGATCGTGCTCCCAAGCGAGATCATGGCGGATCCAGACATGAGTACCATATGGGACGCCACAAACATCATCATATGCTTGATGAACGACATTCTTTCTTTCAAGAAAGAAATTGCACAGGGTCAGGTCGACTCCATTTTACCGGTACTTTACGCGGAGCATGGGTCCATGAATGCAGCGATGCGCATTGCAGCGAGCCTCATCGTCCAGTCCATCCGGAGCGTAGATGATGCAGCCGAGCGACTTCTCCAGCGTCACAGGAAAGACTTGGTTCTCCACCGGGATCTGGGGCTTTCATCGACAGCTGCAAGTATGCCTGCACAGGGAACCTCAATTGGAGCCTTGTGTCTGGTCGATTCCAAATCTGTCAGACAACGACAAAGGGTGGACTTCTTGTGACACTTGCGAGTTAGATTAGGATCAGCTAGTGCAAAGTTGGAAAGTGCTACGAGTCGGCAATATACCTAACGTTACATAGAATAGTACATACATGCATGTTAGCATCGACCCATATCTTACATGCTCATGCCCTTGGTAATGGCAGCGTCTTGGTACTGGGCTGAGCGATGGAGCTTCTTCCCCTTCCGTGCGCATTGTGTGATGACCCGTGCTAATGCAAGCCCCAAACGGTTATGCATGGCCGGCGCCACCGATCGACCAAAAGCGCCTTGGCAAGACTGTGCCGCTTATGGCTAACAATCCACGTACCCTTGTTATACAGACTGGTCAATTGGATTTAGCATGGCTGGAACTTAATATATCGCTTTGCGATCCGGGATTTGAAAGATGCCGTGGCTGTACCCATCATCGAGATCAGCGGCGCTGTGTGACCGGACGAAGTAAGGAAGTTCAATTTACCAACCGGTCTGAGACAGCGCGAAGGGTCAGGTTGAGTACCTATGTATGCAGGTAATCTACGTCGTAATGCCAGATAGCACTATTCTTCTCGATAAACTCAAATACTGGAAGCGCGTAGGCGATTGCGATCATTGGTTGTGCCTGCACTACTGCCCCTGGCAACCCACAACTCGCACAAAAATTGCTGCGGCGTGGTCAGTGAAATGCAGCATGCTATTTTCGAACCGCTTGAGCCTTGCGACTAAGGAGACGCAAGGGTATACTTATCAGAAACGTGCTTTCGGAACCTACGCCTTGTAGCCTACCTAGTCAACCCAAAAGAATACTTGTGGGCCACAGCTACACCCTGGGATGTTTATCAGAAAGACTGGAGTTGATAAAAAGATGTTTACAGTTTCTGTTTTGTGATTGATGCCTGCGAATCTCCGAGATAATGCTTCCCCGATCAATTTTTGTCCTGCCAATTGCGCTCCTCGTTTCTATTGTCCATGCGCAGACAACATTGTTCCCCTCACTGGGTCTTCTCGGATCCTACTTTGGAGTACCCGGACAGAATGCGACCTTTGACTATGTCGTGATCGGTGGCGGAACCGCTGGACTCACACTGGCAAATCGACTTTCCGCGAAATTCTCGGTCGCGGTCATTGAAGCTGGCGATTTTTACGAATTCGCAAATGGAAACAATTCACAAGTTCCTGCATATGCGAGTACGTTCACAGGAAGTAATCCCGTGGTCAAGAACCCTGCATTAGATTGGTACATGTACACAGAGCCTCAAATGGTGAGATAAGATGCCCAAAATGAATGACTTCCAGTTTACTGATACTAGGGAAGACTCTGAACAATCAGAAGTTGTTGTTCGATTCTGGAAAAGTGGTTGGTGGATCGAGTGCGAGGAACTTTCTTTGGTATATAAGGTGCGCTCGTACGTGATGGTATCTTGAACAGACCTTGCTCACTATTCATAGAGGGTCCAGAGGAGCATTCGACAAATGGGCAAGCGACGTCGATGACCAGACGTACAGTTTCGACAATTTCTTGCAGTATTTCCAACAAAGTGTTCGCGCGCCCCTCGCAAGTGGCAACTCCCAGCCTTCAGATGTACTAAGTGGGTTGAACAACTCAGATTGGAGCCCTCACGGCGGGCCAATACATATCGGACATGGAGCCTGGACGAACCGCATAACATCTTGGTTGACAAAGGGATTCTCGGAACTAGGCCTTGAAACACTGAACAGCTTTGCGAGTGGAAGACTGCTTGGTTGGTCTTTTATTCCACAAACACTGGATCAGGAAACGCAAATGAGGAGCTCGTCCGCTGAGATGCTTTACTCTGCCGTTGCTAAAGGCAACAAGATCTCCTTGTACAAGTCGAGCTTGGCCAAAAAGATCGTTTTTGAGGGTAGGAAGGCTACAGGAGTAGCCGTCGAGACCGCAGGAACACAGTACTTGCTCAAAGCAAGCAAAGAGATAATCGTGTCTGCTGGAGTGGTATGTAAAGATGAATCGGTCCTAGCTCGACAACTAATGCAATACGTAGATGCGCTCGCCGCAAATGCTCATGGTCTCTGGCGTTGGGCCAAGATCGGTCCTCCAGCACCATGACATTGAAGTTGTCGCAGATCTTGCAGGTGTCGGTCAGAATATGATGGATAACGTTCTAGTTGGCCCAACGTACCAGGTCAATGTCACGACACACAGCAGTCTTTCAAATCCTGCATATCTTGCATCTGCCGTCTCTGAATACAACAAAAATCGCACTGGCATGTTGACCAACGTTGGCGGCGACGTCGCCGGCTTCGAGCGCGTTAAGCCTGGAAGCGTTAGCAACAGCACCTTTAAGTCCATCCAGGCGAGCTTTCCAGCGGACTGGCCAAACCTGCAGTACCTCGTGCTAGATGCCTACTTCGGTACCGGGAACGACAGCAGCATTGGTCTCACAGATGGAAAGCAGTACGTTGCTGCATCAGTGGGCTTGGTGTCTACCTTCTCTCGTGGCAATGTGTCCATTCGCTCCGCAAATACAGCCATCAACCCTGTCATCAGTCCCAACTGGCTGAGCGATCCCCGCGACATGGAATTGGCCGTTGTAGCATTCAAGCGCGGACGCGCACTCTTCTCCACACACGCTCTGCAGACGGTGACCGGAGATGAAGCTTTCCCGGGCCGACATGTACAGAGTGATGATCAGATTCGAGAAGCGATTCGGGCGAGCGCAAACTCGGTATACAATGCTGCAGGGACGAACAGGATGGGCAAGGTGAGCGACAATTGGGCAGTGGTTGATTCGAAAGCAAGAGTGATTGGTGTGGAGGGTTTGAGAGTTGTCGATGCTTCGGCGTTTCCATTCTTACCTCCAGGGCAACCACAGGCTACCGTCTGTAAGTGGTAGCTTATCGACCCTTGCAATACATTAGTACTAACTGCAGTAGATGCATTGGCCGAGAAGATTGCGGCTGGGATCCTAGACGAGATGCAGCGTGTTTGATTCGCTTGTTGCTATGGACTCTGCGACGGCTGCTGAAAGTACAGAGAAACACATCGTTGTGTAGATACGAACGGACGGAGATGGCACAGTGCCTGGGCGGATGTAGTACAGTGCCTCGTCGGTGAAAGATAAATCACGTCTCAGGTCCTGCTTACCGGATACCGTGCCATAAAAATAGAGCCATACGGACGTGGTCTCCGAACTCTGATATAATAGTCGCATTGGCGTTGCATCCACAGTGTCGTCCAAATGCTATGTTATCTCTACTTACTATGGGTTACCCAATTCCAAGTAGAGAGTGACAGAATGGTTCGACCTCGAGTTCGATGTTGTGGTGGCTGGGCTTCGATTGACTCGGCGGGGCAACCATCGATTGGTGATTGAGCTGTGCCAAGCGCCGACCCGCCGACCCCCGCATCGGAGTCTCGGGCGAACGCACGGTCGGCGCGTTGGAACACTTCACCTCAACCTATATACAGATCTACGTTGTCAGGGTCACCTACCGTCACATTGTCAAAATGCTAACGAGAAAGAGAGCGCTTGCAGAAATAAATGCAAATGATTCGCAAGAACTAAAGCTAACAAAAAGACCCAACCGCGACCAAGAGAACGCATCAGTACCACTAGAATTCAGGGAGAAGAGCACTGAAACCCCCTTCATTGGCGGGCCGGCACATGTGAGTACACAAAAGCGTGATCACAGTTGGAGTGGCTCTACAACATGCTGACTCTTATATGCACAAACAGCTAAAGTATGTAACGTACCCTAAACCATCGTACAGCGTAGACCTGGAAGATATCGAAACAGGAAAGGAAATCCAACCGACCGCTGAAGAAGAGAAGCGGTATGATGGCAAGCCTGCCGAAGAGTTCCCGGATTGGCCCTACGTAATCTCTGAAGCTACGGCCGAGCTCGTCACGAAGTATAGCCTCGAATCTACCAAGCGTGACCAGGATATTTTCAGCATGTATGTCTCGAACGACTTTACCGGGTATGGGATGCAGGAGGTTGTAGAGAACCAGCTCACAGGAATCAACACGCTCATGGCTAAGCGACGACTCCCGGCCGATGAGCTTGCTGTTGGGCTCTGGGTACGCTTGTCAGCTTTCGCCCACTGGACTCAATCACAACAACTAGGGCCTTGGTTCATGATGGACGATGGTCAGCGCTGGCAGGACACTGTCGCAATGATTGGAATCGCAATCTTAGCCACACTAAATGCTCTCGATCGGGCGAAGCTGCTGAAGGAGCACTCCCCTGTGAAGGACCTGGGTCTGGTTCTCGCACTTCTTGGAGACTTCATTTGCGACTGTCTGGATCAAACCACGACGATTCCATATCTATCATCGAATACTAGAGAAGTCTGCTGGCCGTACAAAATTATCTCCTACGCTAAGGCTAGCAGTATCGAGATCAAAGGCGTCCATGGCATCGAAGGGAAGTTCGTACAAAGGTTCGATAACGAGGATGAGGCGAACTATTGGAAGAGGAAAGAGTGTGTTGATCGTTGGGGTTGGGGTACAAAGGTAAGTAATATGTCATCCCTAATAAGGCTGCCTAACGACCTCAAGTGGAAAATTCTCGGTAGAGAGTACGGCAGACAACGTAGCATATTCTATCGGGGTCCATCACTCGGAGGGGATGCCTTTGATATCACATGCTGGCCCGCCGCTGAGAGGAGGAAGTACCACTTCGAAGACAAAGACCCTCTTGAGCCCCGAAACCCTCTAGTGCGACTCCAATGAATAGATTGTAGAAGCAATCGCACAAAGATGTAGCCTAGACATTTTGTTCCGGATTAAACACGCAGGAGTGCTGCAAGCAGTGAAATGGTCCAACTATACAGCAATGAACGATTGATGTGCTGGTACAAGTTATGGCTCGGTTGCGACGCACGTACCCCAACTCTTTGATCAACGCACGTATTTATCACGACGTACGAATTACGTGAGAGGAGATCACTATTAGTGATATCCGTCGTATATGAGAAGGTCTACGCAACCCTCGTCACAACAATCTAAAGAATCACCGCATCCTCGACTAGCTACACAGTATCTTCCTGGCAAGAGCAAGCCGCTTGTTCCCTTTTTTCGGTTCTTCGATGTTAGGGTGAGATGTAGAAGACTTAGCGGAAGTGAAAGCCTCCTTGAGTGGGGCCAAGTTAGGAAATTGATAACTAAAAAATTACAAAATTGCATCGATTTTCTGCTGTCTGCTCCATCTTAGATCCTGCCGCTTCCATCTAACATGTGACCTAGATCTATAGCAGATATTCAGTTCTCCTTCGAGCTGAATTGGACTGCATACCCTTTAGTAATTGTTATGCTATTATATCATGCGCCAAGTATTTAGGAGCTTGTTCGATTCGACGTTTATAGCGATCTGTCCATCGCTTGCGACCATGGACCTGCTAAGATCTGGAACAACACATCCATATTTATTTACCTTATATACTGTGTTAGATTCTAGTGATTCTTATGTATACCTAAAAGATGATATAGTGTTGAATCGCGCATACAGCGAAAGTGGGATTCGCGACGTGGTACAAGAACGGCATAGCGAAAGTACCGTAGTTCGCTTAGAAATCATGATAAGGTGCTTTCTCCTAGTAACACTCACCCCACTTGCCGAAGCCTAGACTCGGATCTTAGTATTCTATATCATGCTAGTTGGTCTCTGTCCCTGGCTATGCCCGCTGTGTGAGACCTGTCACCCCGTTCTTTAGACGCTAGCTAACTTATGATGTTGCCCTTTAACGAGCTAAAGCGATGTTCAGCTGCTGCTTGGCATATATATCGGCTGCGATGGGCTCGAGAAGGACGAGGACGTGCTGGGTTGGACGAGGGATCAACGGCGGGTCTGCGGATCTAGAGGGCGGCGCGACGGTTTATCTCTATAGTATGGAAGCGTTCGTGTTAGCTTTGGTCGTCCACTGCACTGCGTCTCGAAGTTGTACGATAGCTGTATTGGAAGTTGATTGCGGTTTGAGTGCTGGGTGTGTTCTTGTATAGGATTAACGAATTAATATAACTTTAAGTACGTAGTAAGGCCGCTACGAAGCTATTCTAAGACAGCGTGATTCTCCTATAGAGAAGTCGACGCCTTATCTATAATAAGTGCTTATTTGTACAGCTTATAGATAAGAGCGCGATAGTACTAGCTGACGACTAAGCCGAGTAGCTGCAGCTAGCTATAGTTAAATATAAGTACCAAATACAGCAAGTATTCTCTACGACTATTCCGTTGCAAAGAGTATAAAAGGTAGGAGACGCACTATATCTGTCAGATTTACAGGTGATCTGAGGTCGAACTCAGTCATCTACTGCCAGATGAAAGCGTCATCACAAGACTATCCGAGACCATGTCCGAGATCACAGCCGGCATGGCTAGCACAGCCGGTATGGCCAACAAGGCTAACATAACCAGTGTAGCCAATATCCGATGGCTCATAGCGTCATAGATGAGCTGCGTAGAACCGGTACCATCGAATAACTGCGTTGAGCTGGCTCAACTACTCAACAAGAGATGATGGATCTCCTCCCTCCGAACCGAGAGACCTCAACAAGCTCAGCAGAGATGGATATATAAACTGGTAGAAAGCGCAGTAGATAGAAAAAGCAGAACATCAATGGATAACAATTGAGAGCGTTTGCAGACAATCAATCAATCATTTGCTGCATCATTTATCACAGTCTTTTATCACACACCGTGTTCCCATACTGTGCACCCATCAAAACCCATCTCAAATCCGACAATATCCTAGTCGGCTATAGAGCTTCCTACCTACTTGCTGAAAACCGCTAGCGCAAAAGCGGACCTAGTACGGCGGACGGTGTGCACATCTCCGAATGCCAAGCCAAAATACCACCTAACCTTTAAGCGAGAATAATGCCAGTACCCAACCACGCTCCGTTACATACATCACCAGCTGCGACCACCTCCCAACCCCATACTGGTAAAGCAGAGGCCACTTTGTTATAACAGATTTAAAGATCGCTACGACAATGCTCTGCGACAAGTGCATAAACACAATTAGCTTGATACACAAACGAACTCCTGCGGGTTTTGACTCCAGCCTTCATGAGGGGCTGTTCTGTAACCTGAACAATGCAGCCCATGATGAATGTCTTCTCTGCATATTCATTGCGGGTCTTTTCTCGCCAGATCTTTCTCGACGTGAACTTACTATAAGAGTGTCTCAGCTATGGAACGAAACTCACACTCTAACCGGTGGCAAAGGCGTTTTCGAGTTTTCTCTAGCCCGTCTTGAGAAGCATGATTTCTTCAGATCGAATGTGGTGCTCACGGGCGAAAAAAGATTTATCGAAGTGTGTGAATGTAACCACCAAACATTAGTGGCACAGGCTCATGATTTTGAACTTCGATCAGCAACATTAAAAGGCTGGCTCGATGCTTGTCAGGAGCATATCCACGCATCACGGCCTCCGCTAGAAGTGTTCTCAGAGGATGGACCAGTTTATCTAATTGATTGCCGAAACAAATGTGTTACTCCAATACAGACTCAGCAGAAACTGTCATATGCTGCCTTGAGTTACGTTTGGGGTGCTGTTCCGCAATCTCGACTGTTATCCGAAAATGTGCACGCCTTACGTGCTAGCGGCTCTTTAATGAAGCTAAATCTCAGAATTCCTCAAACTATCAAGGATTCTATAGATTTTTGCGCTGCGCTTGAAATCCAGTATCTCTGGGTTGATTCTCTTTGTATCGTTCAGGACGATTCCGACACGAAGGAGTCGCAGATTAGAGCCATGCACGAAATTTATCGAAATGCCGTCCTTACTATTGTTGATGCTTCAAGTTACGACGCTAGTGGAGGTTTGTGGGGCTGGAATTGTCCTGTTTGGCCATATACTACCTGTAAGTAGAATTTCTACAGAATTTCAGCTCTCGTCAGGCGACAATAGTCTCGTTCAGCCTTGTCCTATGATCTTTTATGCCAGATCGATTTCTCCCCAGTGATGACACAACAAAGTCATTTGCATCGTAGCGAGGATTTCACAAGTATTGGTCTCTTTCTAGGCGAGATGAGTAACATGTTGAATCAGCCATTTTTAGTTCAGTTGACAGGAAACGGGTTGATGCTTGCTATATAAAATAAACTGCGTACTTATACACCCTACAACCGCTTTCTTTTGTTGTTGTCGAATCCCATGGCTTTCATTGACTTTGAGCAGGTATTCAGGGCTTGCATTTCTCGCAGTGGAACTGCATTTGGAACACATTCCCTTCGAATAGTCCTTCACTGCCTCCATGGATGACAAGAGCATGGACTTTGCAGGAAGATTTCTTTTCAAAAAGAAGAATCATATTTACAAATGATCGTATCATGTGTTCTTGCCCCGATGGAGAGCTTGTTTATAACCCTTTCACCAATTCATTGACGCCAATCCCGGACTACTTTGAAGTTGGAGGGGGTTCTGCTCCCTTACTTCATCCTAGAATGTATTCTGCTCGTCAAAATCCATTTAGTATGCAAGCATATTCCGATTTATTACGTGATTACTCTGAACGGAGTATCACATTCGAGTATGACAATATTAATGCCTTCATGGGTATCATCAGATCATTTGAACCTATACTTGGTCAGTTTTGGTTTGGTATTCCAGTGAGAGGGTTTCCATTCTACCTTCTTTTCGACATATGGTTTGGTCCCTCCGGGATAATACCGCGAAGTAAAGAATTTCCTTCGTGGTCTTGGGCAAGCCGAAAGAGCAGCAATAATGAGAAGAACGGCAGTAGGATCATACTCCCATCATTGTCCGACGAAATTATCTCCAGTGTCAAATTTTTTCGCTTCGGGGAGGCTAGTTACTTGGAGCTACTCCCATTTATGGACTTGAATTGTGATGCCTCTTCGGATCGTCAATTTTTAGTCCCTGGACCCTCGGACGAAGAACTCAATCAACTTCGGGTTCTCAGCATTCCTGATGCGCCGAAATGTCACTTAATCATGTTCTGGGCATGGGAAATTGAATTCTTTTTACAACGCTTGAGTGAACATTGGTCCTTTCCTCATCCATACGGCTTATTCCTGAGCCAGGAGAATTACGCGTCAAAACCCCCTTGTGTAGTATACTTAAATCCGGAGTGGGAGCCAAGGACTAATCAGAAACATCCTGTCATTCTCTTTGCTATGACTGGTATTGTACAGCCTATGTTGGTTGAAAGAGAGAATGGGGTTACATATAGAGTTTGCTTATGTCGGCACATCCAGTTTTCGTTCAAAAAATGGATGGAATGGAGACCGGAGAGGAAGTTAATTATTATGGCTTGAATAGTGTGATGTGCAGGGGAGGGTCTGTGGTTTCAGTTATGTATTGGGTTAAAGCTGGTCAGGTGACTAAAGCGGTTTCTTTTGTCTAGTTATGAAAAACTCTCGTTTGAGAGAAAGTATCTTAGGGGAGAGAAAGAACATCAGCAAACATGAACAATACAGAATCGACAAGCAAGCAGCTGGACAAGCAGACAGACAGCGACAAGATGTAGTGCTTAGGTCCCTAAAACCAAGCACTCATAGTACGACAGACGGACAGGAATATCAATTTAAGAACAAACACTCCGTATGGTGAAGTGGGGCCTGCTGTGCAT
The DNA here is from genome assembly GCA_021365335.1 of Phaeosphaeriaceae sp. PMI808. Taxonomy (NCBI): domain Eukaryota; kingdom Fungi; phylum Ascomycota; class Dothideomycetes; order Pleosporales; family Phaeosphaeriaceae; species Phaeosphaeriaceae sp. PMI808. The sequence continues at coordinate 92,798 of JAJTIZ010000127.1, forward strand.
AGTTGAGCAATTGCGGCTGAAACCGAATATGATCCAATCAATCAATCCAGTCAATCCTTTGAGCCATTGGCGTTCCCATCTTTTCCTAAATCCTTAAAAAAAGGTGACGGATCAACGTTCTTGCTGGAATCTCCCAGGTCCAATTCGCTTAGACGAGCTCCACTTAGCGATGAATTGTTTGCAGTGCCGTTGTGGGTTCCGACTTCCCTATCGGCAATCTCGGCCATGTAATTGGCCAAGTACATCGGGTTACCTCGATCCTCTGGGGTGTTATCAGCGATGCTCGCCGAACCGTCAATGTCATTCTAAAATTCCGCGACCTCATCGCGACCTATCCGTCTCAAGGACCCCACAGGCCTCGGAGCTCGGCGGTTGCGGTTGTCAACACTTCTGTTATCGGCGGATGAGGCATGGTCCTGATGGCTACTTAGATTAGAAGAGTTTGGAAGGGAGTTCGGGCTTGTGTTGCCCTCAACTGGAGCCGCGATGAACGCACGAGTCCGTCTTTCTCTGTCCTCGGCTGACGCATCTTCTATATAATCGGTCAAGTATATCGGGTTACCTCTATTCTCTGGGGTGTTATTAGTGATGCCCGCTGCAGTTGGAGGGTCACGGTTAGGGATGTGTCTATTCGCAGTTAGGTGAGTAGTGTCCTGGTGGCCTGTTGTGTTAGAAGGATTGTATAGTGCACTCGATTGGATATTCTCTGTATTGCTCCTAGAGTCCAAGCCATTGCTATCGCTGTTGAGAGTATTGTGGGATGTCCTAGCTTCCTCGAGTGTCGCTGGGTCCGTGTGTCTCTGGTCTTCCGTGGCGTTCTCTAGAGCACGCCTATCTTCGAATGCACTAACCCATCTTTCTCTATCCTCAGTTGAGGGAGAAGCTACTGGAAAGTAATCGCTCAAGCGTATTGGACGCTCTTCGCCCTAGGCGTGCTGTCAAGAATATGGCTGTCGGGCGTACTCCCGTGAACTAGACTAGCGCTACTAGTCCTTCTAACTGGATAATGACTAGTAAGATCGACTGGGGCTAGTGTATCTATAGCCTATAGTTGAATTGGGGTGTTTAGGCGGGCTAGCGCTCGTCTATCACTATAGTTGGTATATCTATTCCTGACTGAAGGTGTAGAACGACGTCGTAAGTCGCTCACATTAACCAAAGGTATCTTATTCGTTAGTATAATTGGACTACTCTATGCGAGCGAGTTTTCATGCTGGCTTCTATTTCCGTGTTCTTTATTATTGGCAGACTGGTCAACAAGCAAACAAAGCAAACATGAGCCGTGATACTTGCTTGTTTATGAGTTGAGAGACTAATACTTTGTTTATGTTTGTGTTTGGGAGAGATTACTTGCAAGTACTTGATTATTTGCAAGTACTTGGGTCGAATTAACGATCGTTTAATATATAAATTACTAAGCTGGAGTATCCTACTCGCCTATATTATACTTACGCGCAATCTACTTATTAGTAAGAGAGCTACTATTATTATTATAGAGAGGTATAAAGCTAGCTTTAATCTACGCGCGTATTAACTATAGAGCTAAGAGCTACTTACTACTTAGATAGCGACGTTTAGGTTTAAGTAAGTTACTAAGCTTACTAAAGAGGTACTTATAATTACTACTTAATACTAGGATTATTAGTATATTAATTATAAAACGCGCTAAATTAGGATATTTTAGGTATAGTTAAATCTAGTACTTAACTAGGTTACTATTAACCTTATATTAATAGTACGTCTACGTTAGCTCTAGTAATTTCTAGTACTTAAACTTATCCTCTAGTATATCTATTATACTACTATACTCTATATAACGTAGTTTATAAGTAAGCGGACTACCTAAGTAGACGGACTACTAAACTCCGCTAAAGCGACTACGCAGCGTTAGCGCGTTATATCTCAATAACGCAACGTGCAGAAAGCCTATACTAAAGGAGATCTATTTCTTACTATATCTAATCTTAATTCTAAGTAACTATAAAGCGAGCGACGAGCTGCAGCAATATATAACGCGCCTAAATCAACACTATACTACCAACGCGCTAGATAACGCCCCTAACGCGACTGCGAGCTGAAATTAAAGCGCCTAATAAAACTAGAGGAGGAGGTAATTATATAGTATATACTAGAGGAGTCCTTATAAGGTATACTACCCTCGAAGGCTAACGTACGAGATATAGCTAATAGACTACTAAGAGAGCGTAGTAGTAACCCTATAGGTAAAAACTAGGTTAATAACTTTATTAAGCGTACACCTAAGCTGCGTACGCGGTAGAGCTATCTATACGATTACTAGTAAGCCGCCTGCGAGGACCTAGCGATTATCCGTCTATAGTTTACGCTAGTATAGTTAATAAAGGTAAAGTATAGTATTATAGATAAGGATATATAGAATTTTAATAAATCTAGCTTTATAATAAGTAAGATATCTTCTTAACTTATAGTTATAGGTTTAGAGAAACCTAGAAAATAAAAGAAACTATAGCCTAGTAATCGCGAGTAGGTTACCCTAGTATAAGACGTTACTATAATAGGGCGTATTATCCTACCCTTCCTTATCTTTATAGGTAAGGTCCTTATCTCTACCTAGTATACTAATCTACCTTACAACTAGGTTATTAGTATCTCTCCTACTAGCTAGATTAATAACGACCTTGCGCTAGCGTAGCTTAAGTACTTTAACGCCTATATAAAGGCGTCCTCTACTAGGGCGTATAGGCTACTTATTATTAATAGCTATAAGAGCTAGTACTTAGTAGAATTCTAGGACTACTATAAGGAGAATAAGATTATTACTCTCTATATACTACCTTACTTATCGCACCTACTATAACTACTTAACGTTATCTACTACTCACTATTAAAGCGCTACTATAGTAATAGGATATCGCTCTTAGTATATAGCCGTATCTACTATATTAATAAAGATACCTTCCTACTAGCCTTTAAATCTACTTTTAAGAAGATATTTATAGTAGAGAATGTTTACGTAGGGTTTTAAGGTACTAGGCTAGTCCTATATAACCCTAACGTAGTATTATTAAAGCTAGATATATAGCTGCGTACGCTAATACTACCTATACTAGGCACTATTAACTAGGAGGCGAAAATACTATATAACGCCTACGAGATAGAGGCGTAGTTAACGCTAATCTAAAATCATATATAAAACTATTAAGGGTCTTCTATAAGTTTATTAGATAAGTAGGTTAAGTAGTTAAGTAAAGGTACTTAGTAGATAGCTTATAATATAGTATTAGTATAGGAGGAAATAGGCTACCTATAAGACGCTATTAATACGCTTATAAAGTATAAGGCCCGTAAAAGGCGGTATATACACGTAGAGGAGACTCTAATAGTTAGTAAGGTATCTAACCTAATTACTAAAAAGGAGGGTAGTAGTTATAAGGATAGTAAGACGCCTACGAAGAGGGTGCGTATAGAGAGGCGTTGCGGCCGTTACGGCGAGGTTAGATATAACTCCCGTACCTATAAAGTAGAAATAGAGGATATAGATAATAGTAATACTTCTAAATAGTATTATACTATAGCGTATAGTATAGTACTTTATTATAGTATTACGCTACGTTACTACGTAGTCGCTTTAGTAGAGTTTAGTAGTCCGTCTACTTAGGTAGTCCGCTTACTTATAAACTACGTTATATACTAATTATATTATTAATACTATTTAAGAGTAGTATTTAGAGTTAAGATAAGTATAGTTACTAAGGTTTATACGCGTCCTAGAGACTCTAGAAGCTAGTATTTATAGTACTAAGCTATCTAGCTTTATTTACCTAGCTATTATTATAGTAGTATTTATAGTATAGATAAAGGTAGATAGTAGTATATTAAGTAGGTAAGTTATTAAGCTTATTATAATACTTATTAGCTTTAAGCTAAGCTATATAAAGGTTAATAGTAAGGTAATCTTTAAGAGCCTTAGTATAAGTATTATAGTTAATACCTCTATATAGGTATATATACACTTTAAGCAAGTTAAGAATATATTTAAATACTAGTATAACTTTATATATTATACTAAACTTACTAGCTTTACTATATCCTTTAAGGTACTAAGTAGTAAGTTTAAGTAGCTATAGGTAGTCTTAGTACTTAGTAATTATAGCCTAGTTAGCTATAATAAGCCTAGTTAATCTTATCTAGCTAAGTATATTAAGTAGCTTATTATAGTAATAGGTAGTATAAGCGTCTTTAATTATTATAGTATTAATATAGTACTTAGTATATAAGTTATATATAGCTTAAAGCTTTATAGCGCGCTTAAAAGCTAAGTAATATAAGTTCTAATAAGTAACTACTAGCTTTACTAGCTTAAGTATTTAAGGCCTCTTATTAACTAGTAGCTAAGTATTAACCTTATATTATTTTTAGTAGAAAAGATTATACTATTATAGCGTCCTAATATAGTTAATTATATTAATTAGTATACTAATTAGGCTATATTAGTACTACTCTTATATATACTCCTCCTCTATATTATAGTACTCTTTAGTATTATTATAGGCGTCTTTATTAGTACTATAAATAATCTTCTAGCTAATAAGGTTAAGTATATAGTAGGTATAATAGAGGCGCTAGTAGGCTAGTTTAAAGGTATAATCTCTAGTAATTATAGCGATTATAGTATTATTATTACTAGTATTATTAAGTATAAAGTAGCCTAGCTTATTACTAGTTATACTATATACTTAGAGAGTTTAGATAATAGCTTAGGTAATAGTCTTACTAGTAAAGGTACCTATAAGTTATAGTAAGTTAATAAGTAAGTTATAGATTACTCTATTAGTATTAGTAAAGTAACTAATAATACTAAAAAAGCTATATTTACTACCCTTTATTATTTAGCTATTAAAGCTTATATATATCTTACTAATTACTAATAATAGTATAGTAATAACTTAAGGCTAAAGATACTTAAAGGGCCTTATTATAAATATACTAATACTAGCTTTACTTACCTATAATACTATCTTACCCTCTAAGTTAAGATAGCCTATAAGCTCTTAAAAACGTAGTATCTTAACTTTACGTAGTAGGTAATTATTTTCAACTAGCTAGAGTATAATAAGCTACTAAAAGTACTATATATTAAAGCTAGGTAATATATTAGTAGTAGCTTATTATATATCTCTACTAGTAGTAATAAACTAGCGTAGAGATTACTACCTATATAATTATTTAGCTACTATAGATAGTATTTTTAAGCTATCTTTAGTAAGGTTATACCTAAGTTTTAGCTACCTAAGATATATAGCTACTAACGTTATTACCTTTATAATATTAACTAACCTACTATAGCTAGTATTAATATACTTATATATATAGTAGTATTTATATATAAACTATAGCTAAGATAGGTCTTTATACTTAGTAATATAATAGCTATATATAAAAATCTAGCTTTTAGGACGCTTCTATATTACTAGTAGCTTTATATACCTAGGTAAACGCGCTTAATTAATACTATTAAACTTATCTATAGTAGTAGTATTATCTTTACTATCTAGAGCCTTACTTAAAGCTATAGTAATAGTATAGCTACTCTTAGTAGGTAGCGCGATCTCTACCTTAGGCTATAACTCTAAAAACTACGATTTAAACGTTAGCTTAGTTAACTATATAATAATAGCCTAGCTTATAGTAGCTAGGGCTTAACGTAGTAATTAAAGTATTAATAAAGGCCTTAATATATACTTAGATTAGATAGTAGTACTATAGCTAGTAGATTTTAATTATTTACTATATTAAGTAGTAGTAGGCGTATAGTATTTAGGTAGTATACTAGGTAGTTAATAATACTAAAAAAAACGCGTTAATATAGGTAGTAATAGTAATATTAAGTATTAGAATATTAGTAAGATAGGCTATCTTAAGTATAGCTAAGATAAGATTACGTACTAAAAACGCTTAGTAAACTAGTTAACTATAATACTAAAAAATTATTATAAGATTAACTTTATAGTAACCTTTAAAGCTTTAAAGTTTAGATAGTTATTACTAAATAAAGTAAGTAATTTAAGTACTTATTAGATTTTATACTTACTTTACTTATTAACTTAGATAGTAATATTTACTTTATTTATACTTATCTTAGTAAATAATTTAAGTAAGTACTTATAAGTTATTTACTTATTAACTAGTCTAATTATTAGGTATATTAGGCTATTTTATTAGATTACGTGATAAATTAACTAAGCGAATACTTATATCTAAGATATAAATATTATTTTCTCTTACTAGAGAATAGCTAGAAAGCGCGGCTATTATTATAGATAGTATTAAATAATATATAGAGTATAATAATTTACTTATAGGGGCGCCTAAGTAAGTAGAGTTAGTAGGTTATAAAATAATAAAGGATACGAAATTATCTACCTATAGAGGATAATACTATAAAGTACTAGACGAGCTAAAGTTATCTTTTTAAGATACTCTAAGTATTATTAGAGTATCTATAATAGTAACTAGTAGGATAATAGAGGAGGGAGTATTAAAGAGGTTAAAGCTATTAGCTATATAATTAGGATAAAAAGTCTAGCTATACTCTCGCACTTAGGCTATACCTACTACTTTTAATATTAGATTTAAGATAGATTTTAATAGGTATATAGTATAGGAATAAGGTATATAATAAAAGACTATAATAATAATATAGTAAGAGATTAATTAATTTAAGGCTCTTAATTATTATCTATTATTATTCTACTTTTTTTTTCTATCTACTATACTTTCTACTAGTTTATATATCTATCTCTATTAGGCTTATTAAGGTCTCTTAGTTTAGAGAGTAGAGATCCTTTATCTCTTATTAAGTAGTTAAGCTAGCTTAATATAGTTATTTAATAGTATTACTTCTATATAACTTATCTATAACACTATAAGCTATTAGATATTAGCTATACTAGTTATATTAGGTATATTAGCTATACTAGCTATACTAGCTATACTAGCTATAATCTTAGATATAGTCTTAGATAGTTTTATAATAATACTTTTATCTAGTAGTAGATAACTAAGTTTAACCTTAAATTACCTATAAATCTAATATACTCCTTTAGCTTAGTAAGCCTTTAGTAAGCTAGAACTTATTAGATAATTATAAGGTTATTTAAGTAAGCTTAGATTTTATTAAGAGGTACTTTATATATAATCTAGTATTCCTATACTTCTACTAATCTAAGTTAGGTTAAGAAACTCTCTTACTTATTTCCTAGGAGTACTTTAGTAAACCTATTAGTAGTTATCTCTATTAATAGAGTATATACTACTTTAATTTAATTAGCTAATACCTTATACCTTAGCTAGTAGTTATAAATATTAACGTACCTTAGTTTAGTTTAGAGTTTAGCTAGTTCTTTAGTAATAAGCTAGATTATTTAAGTATTTTTATACTAGATAGTAATATAGCTTATCAGTAGTTTAATCTATTTAGCTAGTTATATAAGCTTATTCTACTTCTTTAAAAAATCGCCTATTCGATTATTATTAATAATTCTTAATTATTATAGGTTTTTATTATAGTAGTTAACTACTCTTTATTTAGGCTAGTCTTAGTTAATCTAATATACTAGAGTAGTATAGTTCTCCTCTTTAGAAAGATAGATACTATAGTAGTAATTACTTCTAAACTTCTAGGATTAACCTAATTTAGTTTACTAGAGTAGCGTAGTTCTCCTCTTTAGAGAGATAGATACTATAGTAGTAATTACTTCTATTATTTAGTAAGCTTCTATATTAATAGTAGCTTAGTTTCCTAATTTAATATATTCCTTATTAATTTAAGTAAGTAGATATAGTACTTATAAGTATACTCTTACTTTAGTAGATAAGGTAAGACTAATAATTAGATTTTAAAGTAGGTATTTATTATAGTTATTTATTATAGTCTTAGCTATAAAAGTACTTTTAATACTTAATATCCTCTATTCTTCTAGTTATTCTTAATCTTTTAGTATAGGAGTTAGTAATCTCTTAGACTAAGGTTTCTTCTATCTACTAATTAGCCCTTAAAGTATAGTATTATACTTATACTTATAGTTAATAAGCCTTTATTAAGTCTTATTTAGATACTACTACTTAGGTACCTTATCTAGGTAGATATAGAAGTAGTCCTATATATTATAGGATTTATTATAAGTAGGGTATTTTTCCTCTACTATAGTTATTTCTTAATTATAAGATTATTTAATATTAGTATTATAAATATATAGTAGGATAATACGAAAAAAAAGCCTAAAAAAAAGTTATAGTTTTTAACTAGTAATAACTCTACGAATAATTGAGCTAAAATTATAAGCAAATATAAATTTTAAAGAGGAAATTTTATTCTTTACTTTAGCTTACTAGGATTCTTAATTACTAAGTAAACTAGAGCTAGGATATAAAGTATTTAGAGGGCTTTTTTTTTACCTAACTTTAGAGGTTTATAGTTTTTTATTTATAGTATCTTTTTCTATAAATTTTTAATATATATTAGGTGTATATAGAGATAGTAATATATTTTAGTTATATATAATTCTATTAATTAAAAGAGTAGATATTTAGTAAAAGGTATAAAGTTAAACTTTTAATAAAAACTTATATTTAATAGTAATAACCTCTTACTATTAGTACTTAGTAAGATAATCTTTAGCTAGTATATAATCCTATTAATATTTTTCTATAGATAATATATAATTATCTATAGATTCTTATAGTATAAGTACTTATTCTTCTTTTATTAATATTTTATATAATTCTACTACTATAAAAGTAGTCTATTTAGAAAAAAAAACTTTATATCTTTTAATTAGGTAATTCTTTAATAAACTATATCTATTTTTAATAGGATTTAGATCTAGACTCTAGACTAAATAAGAAAAGAATTTTATCTTATTTTTCTTTATTAATATAGTAAAGGTATTCGTAGGCTTCCTCTATAGCGTAAAAGTATATAGTAAGCTTTATATAATATTATATAGGGGTTAAGTATAAACTCTTAGATCTATATATATATTTAAGGTTATTCTTCTATATATAATCGATCTACAATCTATATAGGGGAACTATACGTATAGGCTATAGGCCTATATATCTAGTTACTCCTTTACTAGAAGCTCTTACTATACGTGCTCTATAGTATATAATAGCTAGAGCTACTACGTATAGATACTAGTAACTTTTTCTTTTTATACCTTTATAGCTAGTATCTAGTACTTATCCTCTTCTATACATTCCTATTAATTTATTCTTACCTTCCTTAAATATTTCCCTTTCCTCTTAGTTCCTCCTATCTAATTTATTTCTCCTTCCCTTATTAGTATCTTCTACTATACGGCCTATTATTCCTAATACCTGTATACTAGGGATTAGTTACGTATAGAATCTAGGGAGAAATAGTAGTCTATCTAGAATTACTTATAGGGTAGAGTATTATTATATTTATTTATATAGTAGGTCCCTTAGGTTTTTAGGTCTCCTAGTTAGTTCCTTCTATTAGAATATACTATATAATTAGTAGCTTCCTATACCCTAATAGTTCCTTCCTATTTACTACGTATAATATTACTATAATATCGTCGCATTACGTATAGAAGTTAGGGGTATATATTTAGGTTACCCCCTCTAGTTTAACGCTCTTTTCTTTTCCTCCTTTAACTACTACTACTACTACTTCCGTACGTGATTATTATTCCTTCCTTATCTCTTCTTAGTAGGGGAGATACCTTCTTCTTTATATAGTGCTAACTTGTAATAGATAGTACTAGTACTAGCACTATAACTACTACTATAACTATAACTATAGCTATAGCTATAATAGTAATAATAGTAATACTAATAATAATACTACTACTACTATACTATACGTTAATAATTCCTAGTAACTTTTTCTTTTCTAGGTCTATATAGTACTAATAGGTATAATAGAAGATATCTCTTATACTATACGCTACCCCTACCTCCTCTAGTAGTAGTAGTAATAATACTACTATAGTAGCTAATAAGTTACTAGGCGATTTAGCTATATATTAGGTAAGTAGGCGTATACTAGTAATACTACCTACTAGGTAGGTAGCTAATTACTATCTATTAGTATCTCTATATATTAATATATATATTTAGATACTATATATTAAGTTTTCCCTTTATACTAATTAATAGTAGGATAAGGAGAGAACTATAGTAGCTATACTATCCTATAATATTATTGTATTACTACTAGCTAATATAAATCTTAACCTTTAGATTACTAAACTTATCTAGCGTAAGGGTTATTTCCGCGTAATTCTTATATAGAGTTATAGTTATCTTATAGCTCCGTGCGCCTATAGGTATAGTAGTTCTACTAGAGCTCTACTCTTTCTAGAATATCGCGTAGTTTTAGGCGTCTAGAGAGGCCCCTATAGCTCCTATATCTAGTAGAGCTATAGCTTATAGTACTAGTACTATACGTAAGGGTCCCTTAGGGGGGTATTAGATATGCGATAGAGCGATCTAGCAATGGAGCGATCTAACGATTACACGCTAGCGCTATACTAATAGCTAAGCGAGCTAATTAATAGAAATCGGGTATACCTAAATTCTATTAATCTATACTAAATATAGTAGACTATCGTATTACAATCCGAATAGTATAGGGCCGAACTATAATAACTAAGATAACGGATCTCTACTATCTATACTAGTAAACCTTAGTATACTA